>JAIPRK010001080.1:58891-75480 GCA_025469195.1 Chaitophorus viminalis
ACTTAAGGCTCAAAATGTTAACACAAGGTTATCCACAAGTTATTATTCAAATATCTATAAAAAAAAATTTACCGGGTTTTAAAGGAAAATTTTTATGACCGTTTGCATTTTAAATTTTTACGAAATTACATAAAATAACGTTTTATCCTCAAACAATTTTAAATATTTGTTATTTTTCAAAGAGTATTAGTCGCAGAAACTCGAAAATTTTACCAGTTGTTTAGATTGGCATTTTCTTTTGGTCATTATTTTAAAAAAATAATATACTAATTTTTAAGCAACTTATAGGCAATTTAATTGTTTGATTTTTTTGATAATTGTTGATAAAAAAAAAATGGGCTCAGATAAAATATTTGAAAATTTAATTGAAGAATTTGATTTTCATAAATATTTGTTATATGATTTAAAGAGGGGGATTAGGGGGTGTGGAGGCGTAGCCTTCATGGCTTGGTAACGTTTAACAAGTGATGGGGACGCTCCTTTTTTAAAACTTAATAGAGTCCCCCTACTTTAATTTTTCCAAGTCGAGCACTGTGTAGATTGCATTCATTTGAAAATGTAAGCTTCACATTTTCCTAAAAATATTCTTTATTTGAAATATGTATGGTCATTATTTTATTAATAATAATTAATAATATACTGAGCTAGGGTTTAAAAAGTGATAGACAATTAAGTTATCTATAAATAAAATAGTATCTAATACTTTATTCTAGATACATTAGTACTGTTTATGATTAAATATTTTAATTATTTATTTATTTTTTCATAATTTAGACATTTCAATTACAAATGTTACCTCCATCATCAAATTCAATTGAACCTGGTATGTTTTTGACACAGTTAATGCGAGTATCAAATGTTTCAAAAGTAAGTTTATATTTGAATTTTAAATTTGTTTTAATATTAATTTATCTCAGTAAAAAAAAAAAAAAAAAATTCAAAAGATCAAATCAAAAAATGAAGTAAAATATTATTTATTGAATATTAATTTTATGTGAGCATTTAACTTCATTTTTCGTTGATTTCTTTTACTTTATTTATATTTACATTTTTATAAACAAATAATAGTATAATAATAAAACTATTATTTTTAAACTTATAAAATTTTAATATTAATCTCCTACTAAATAATGATTACGAAACACTTGAAAGGTCTTTTACATCCAATTTATTTTATTGTTTTATTCACTTGAACAAATGCATTTTATATTTATGTTATTTTGTTCATTACTTTTATATTTCACCTTGTCTAGAGCCAATTACGAATGAGAATTCGACTCTCATACACTGCTAATGGTGTATCAATGCAAGACCAAACCGAAGTGAATAATTTTCCAACACCTCCAGATACAATTGGAACATCCACATTAGACATATGGTCTGAGAATCAATGACACAAAGTATTAGTGGCCATTGGCTAGCGAAAGTAACAAACAGTTGAGACAAGTTGGATTGTCACTTAAATGTATTTAAACTTGTCAATTTTTTGAGTAAAGTTTAAAATTGTTTACATCCTTATCATTATAGGTGTCAATTTTTAAAATAACACTCGGTACAGTAACTATGACTTTTAACTATTTGTATTATTAGCTCACAGTATTAAAAAATCATGTTTTTATTTATATTAGCTCCCAAGATATTATTTTATTGATAACGGTAATAAATATTAATGTTTGTGATAAATTTTAAACTGCACATTCTATTATTTTTGTTTCGGTTGTAAATCAAAATTCGGTTGTGAAATTCCAATTTGTAGCAATGTAGTTGACAGTTACGATTAATTTTAAAACTAACAATTAGACATTTGTTCGATTATTATTTAAATTTTTGTTTTTTCCATGTCCTTTATTCATTTTTGCACTCCTTGTAGATGCATTAAATATTATACATTATAACTATATATGTATATTAAATAATAAATTGTTAATAAAATGTTTATTTTATTGTTAACTATTATTATTATTATTATAATTATTATTGTATGCATTGTATTATTATTATTATTATAATTATTATTACATAAATAAATTATTGTATTAATATAAGTTATAGCAGTATTGATTTTAAAATTTATTTAACTCATTCACTCACCAATAATGTTTAAACTGAACCCTTTATATACTACCCATAAAAAATTGATTGTATGATATTTCATGTAAGATGACATTTTTATTTTCTTTTCTTGATATTTTTATAAATTGATATAATAATAATTAAAACCTTTTGATGATCATAGATTCCTCTGGTCAAAATTGTGAGGACATACAGAACATATAAAATTATACCAACATGGTAAAACTTATACAATTTTTTTCATTACTTACCAGTTTATTATTTTTTTGGTAAAATTTTTTGTGCGGCTAGCAAATATATTACATATAATAGATAGGATGATTTGTTTACGATGCTCATCCCCATTTATTTTATTTTTTTCCATACCCTCCTTAGTATGGTCTGTGGCGATACAAACTTTTGTTTTTCAAATGGGAATACCCTTTTTTCACTGCAGTATACCATTGGGATTATTTTTCTGTGAATTTTGATGTATCAAAATCAAAATTTGAACGAGTAGTAGTTGTAGGTGAAGGCTTATATGGATAGGTTTGAAGGGATCTGCAGTGGTAGGGCTTATGGAGGTAGGCATTATAGGGACTGTGGATGTCAAGGGTCTGTGGTATTAGAGTAAGATGATAATCAGAGATAAAGGTGTAAACATGGCTAAAGGGTAAGTGGGGTAAGTTGGTAATCGGGGTAGAATAAGTGGCGCGTGTGGGACGCGGTGCTAGGTAAAGGGAAAAGGTAAGGCACAAGTGTGACGGGGTGTTCGGAGAAATGGAGGGAATAAGGTACAAGTGGGGGGCTGTGCAGGGGATACACGACGATAGGGTTGCGTGGAGGAGGTAAAAGGAATACCTGAGGAGCCAGGAAACCCCTTCTCATATTTTTATCACCCACAAAAAATTTGGAATAAGTTCCTCAGCCCCCACAGGGAAAATTCTTCTACCCCCACGTACCCCTCTCCCTGTGCCCCCCTGCGCAGCCCTTATCTTTTATGTACCCTAATACTCCCCTTCCGTTGTAGTCCCGTCCAATCTGCACCCCCACCCCAAATCTCTATACCCACAAACCCTGCCTCATACCCATGTACCCCAACCCAGTGTACCCTTTTACTCTCACCCTCTTACCCACCAACCCTACAACCATACTTCCAACACATCCCCCATACCCACCATACCCTCATCCCATCCTATAAACCCCCACCCTACCTATATGCCACCACCCTGCAACCATAAAGCCTTACCTTGCCACAGCCCCCTTCGATACTACCTATTTGCCCTACCTCTACCATTAAGTAACCTACACATACCTCTAAAGCCCTCGTCAAAACATATCCATATAAACTTTCTCTTTACCCTACACGTTCCCTATTAATTCCCTCTCTACCGCCAAAATTATGCTCCTATTCACTCACCAAAAGTATCCATTCACCTCTATATAACCATATAAATTATATTACCCCGTACCCGTACTTACCTACTTGCATAACATACATATATGTGCATACCAGCATACCTATCAAATCTCACTTAAGCATGCATACCAATCCGTCACAGACTCATATTATACCTACTCATCATATCAGTCTTGTTGAAATAACTTAATTAATCTAAAATTTTAAAAAAAAAAGTACAATAAATAAGAGTGAGTGATGATTATAATTTGAGATTGATAACTAGGACTCGGAAGTTTTATGAGCTAGAAAAGGAAAAATACAAGCAAATATACACGAAAACTTTGTAAAATATGCATGAGAAAATGTTCATTGTGTAAAAAAATGGAATTTAATAAATTATTAAATATTTTTATGAAAATTTTCTTTAAATAATATACACACAATTTCTAATAATTAAAAAGTTGGGGACTCCTATTCGAATTATAATTTTGTTTCGTATCACGTAGTGCAAGTCTTATGAACGGAACTCAACGTACTGATGTTATACTTGAATGCCTTACATACGATCAATAAATTCTCTAAGAAATAGTCAAAAACACCCTAAAAAAATAACCTTTCAAATTTTAGACTCTGAGTGACATAAGAATACAAGATATGTATTGGTGTAATATGTGTATTTTATAATCCTATATATGTTGTATTTTTATAAATTATAATTTAATATACATTAAAATCAATAAAATAGCCAGAAATTTCTCTACTATTTAAAAAAAGCTGTAAAATATAAAAAAAAATTGATACTCTTGAAGTGTTTTGATTAATATTGTTACGTGAAAAATGAAATTAATTGTGTTCTTGGAAATCATTATTGATCGAAATTCGGGCTTTATTGATAACCTTTTATTTTGTACAAAATACTTATAATTTATAAATGTACTCATTGGTCGGTGCGTATACTGGCCAGATGAAGTAACATTCCAGTGTTAATTATAAAAATCAAAACACAATAAACAAATATTTCAATATAAAATTAAATTAAAAATTAAGTAGACGTTATTCAAAATGCGAAATAATAATGGAATATATTGTTTTATACAATACTGTTTTACAATATATATAATATAATATTATTGCACTCTAAATACAGGCAGATTATCATGCGTTATGTCCTATTTCTAGGATATATGTAATCGAAAATCGTACAGAAGCTGTTCATAAATGGGCAAATAGAAGGGAAAAAATATCCTGATGCACAACTAATAAAAATATTTTTTTACATATTACATATGCCAGATGAATGATTTATCTTAAATTTTATTTTTATTATTATACTCGTATACCTACCTACAGGTATTTTATACCCGGTACAGTGGCGTGAACACTTTATGATGCACACTCGGTGAAACCCAAAAGCGCAAAATGTCAATTTTTTTCGATAGACCAAAAGCGCAAAACGAATTTGCGCTTTTGTACCTTACTACCTTAGTAGTGGTATTACCAGCTAAGTCAACTCCAATATAAAAGCATGGAACTTATACATAGAAAAAAATATTTCAAGATTGGATTACTTAAAAACTGTGAACTTCAAATTTCAAAATAACAAAACATCTATTAGTTGTTGCTATTAAATTAAATACAATTTTTATAATTATTTATATATTTTTATACTTAAATACATATTTTATAATCACGAATAGTATACAGGAGATAGATAAATCAACTTGAATGTATTATTTATATGTTATTCTATCAAATGTATTTCTGATTATATTATAATGATTTACATCATTCAATAATGTTACATTTCTTAAAGTAATATAAATAATATCTCTTTCATCACGCGCACAGAGAATACAATCCTAACAATAAGAACCCCGTGTAACGATGCACCGTTGCCCCTTTCAGTCGGTCAATCCTTGAAGGCCACCGTCTCGGTCCAAGGTACGATACCGTTATACATTATATATAGGACACACATGTAGATGATTACAGGACAGTCACACAGTGTCCCTCAGAGGACCAACACAGAGTCTCTAAACGGGACCAACAAATCTGAAGTCGACTGCATGCGAAGCGATTGTCAAAACTCTTGGTAGCAAGTCGCCAGTGTGTGCACACGGACTTAGCAGCCTATTAACATTTTATTACAACAAATAACCTTTTCACATATTATTAAATATCAAGTATTTCTCTGTGCGAGTGTGGAAGAGTTGTTATATTCGTGCATCTGAATCAGTGTCTGTGTCAGTTATTAATATACACCTCAACTCCAAGATAATTACAGTTGACTGTTGAGAGGCCAATCACTTACAAATAAAGATCGACGCCGATCAAGGTAAGTGATTTTATATACGTAGACAACAACGCTATACAGTCACCCTGTTCGGCTCTCGAACTCACCTCCAAAGTAATAACCTTAAATACAGGTATTGGTGAATTGGTACTATACATATAAAACCACCACTTCACCGTATTATTTTTGAGTTATTACAATATATTAAATAAAAAAAAAATTTAAAAAAAAACTATTTGATTTTAATAAAGTACATTTTTTTTTATAAAATTAATTTGGGCTTATGGGTTATGAAAAAGGTGATTTTTTTGTGCTTATGGGATATTATTTTTGCGCTTTTGGGTTGCGTTTGGGTCATATTTTGCGCTTATGGGCTACAGCCTGTACACTATATAATTTTTACCAACCCAACTTTTTTTTTGTAAAGATGCAATGAAATATTCTAAGGCTTATTTATGTAGTGTACATTTAACAGTAACTATAAAATAAATGGTAACAAATTTCAACTACGACTTCCATATGCATATTAAAAATCCTATCACCACACTACTGCTCGGTAATCACACTATAATATACACCTAAGTGTTCTTAGTAAAAAGTATTAAGTACTAAACTACTAACCTTGGTAAAAACTATGCATCTGCGGGCGTAACTGCGTAAGTATATATACATATATATTATATATATATATATATATATATATATATAAATGTTTGTCACTTCTTATAGTTGATTTCAATAAATTTAAATCAGCTTTTAGATTAAAATTGCTCTAAGAATTAAACTAAATGCTCACGAATAATTTTATTATAATTCTTGAGTAAAAGTTGCATGAATTATTTTTAACCAAAATTTATTATGAAATTATATTCACCGGCATGAATACGAGTGACATTTGATATAGAATACGGTTTTTATATTTTTGTGCTTTTACTACATATTAACATTAAAATATAAAAATAAATATAACATTTGAAGATTTACTAACTAGAATGTTATCTAAAACAACAATTATTGTACCTGTGTTAATATGTATAATGATGCTCTGCGGCAATATTGCAGTCACCAATCACCATTATCAAAAATTATCTGTATTGCGTGTAGAACGGACGTGGGCCGACCAAAAAGCAAGAACATCCGCACTCGTTATCAATATGTATGAATGTTTACTCGTATACCATGATGAATAAATATTAGTAGGACACGACAGAATAGACACAAAGTTATTCACGCTGTATTATACATATATATTTTATTCTTCATTACAATTATGTGTGTGTGTGTGTTTTTAACATTTGAATGCTTATCACACACACAAAAACATATTGATCACATTAAATTGACAAATAAATATAATATGTATAATACAGTGTTTTAGGATAATTCGACACTTAATGCAATGGCTTTTGTTATTATTTTTAATTTTTTTTAAAACTAATAATATTGTACTGCAAATGTACTAAACATTTTTTCTTAATTTAGAAACCTAAATTTTCAAATTAAAAATGTTGTTCTACCATGTAAAAAAAATTAAAATTAGGCATTTTATGATATGGGTTTTTAGAAAAATGTTATTGCTTAAAACTCTAATTAAAGGTTTATCCGTTAATTTTCTACGATTTTTTAAAGTTTATGAAAAAGTTAACAATAATATTGTATGACAAACAATTTGATCGCATATAATATTGTAAATTACCATTGATCTAAATATAACCATTCCTATCTAATCTTTATGGAACGTACAACAGTTTTAATTATTAAATTCAATTTTTCAAAAAGTTTAGAAAATCATAATCCTGTTTACAAAATGGCTATTTTGAAATTTTTTTATTGGTAAAATTTAAGTTCCAATAGTAAAAGAAAATATTTTAATACAATTTTTCTGTGATGCAGTATTAAAACAATAATTAAAAAAAAAAAATTAAAAATAATGTACAAAACAAAAGGTTTTACATTTATCGAATCATCCAGAAACACTCTTATGTATATGTATAATATATATTGTATTATAAATAATATGTAATATAAATTAATAATAAGTTATTATATTATTATAAGAACGTGTATAATATATAATTGGTATTCAGTCTTGCTGTGGGTAAGTAGTTTTATAATAGTTATTAAATAGGTTTTAAAATGTTAAACGTGATTACGTATAGGTACACCTGACAATAATTGACATAATACACGTGTACGGGAGACTATAACTTGCCAGAGTGCAGGAAGCGCAGGAAGCGTCACCTCAACACGAATTGTGCGTTATCGCTGTAGTCGTTATATTATATGTACGATGGGACTCCCGGATGCGTCGTTGTTTATTATTATTATTATTATTATTATTATCATTAATATTAATATTATTATTATTGGTTCGTTAACCGTGGGCTGATTTCCGTCGGGCTTTCACGCAATAACAGTGCTTTTTCAGTCTCCAATCGTCCGTGCATTGGCTCTGGAACCCGTACATGTTGATGCGACTTATGTCGCCCATATCGCTGAATTCACCGCCGCGGCCGTCTCCTCGGTGGGCCGTCACTTCGAACATGCTCCCGCCCGGCAACGTTTCCACGACGAACAGGTACTCGCGGAGACCGGTCCGCCGATTCGCCCGGCTGCGGGCTGACACCATTCTCCGGAGCGATAGGTGCGAACAAACGTATCCATTGTTCACGGACGTCTTGTACTTGGACAGCAGATCGTTCAACTGCCGCACCACGTACTTGCCGCCGTCTGCGGCGATCTTGCTGAGCGGGTCCAGCGTCTCGTACCCGGTGCACGGACACCAATGCGACGCGATTCCAGCTTGTTCGCATGACCTTGAGGATAAAAAAAAAAAAAAAACCCCGAAATAAAAAAACAACCAAACGAGAACGAAATCAATAACCCAGCAATATACGCACGTGCTTCTAACAAATCCATGTGTATAATATATATGTGTGTGTGTACAAGTATAAAGGTATAATCAAATGCGCTAGGAGGCAATAAGCGCGAAGAAACAGCGCCGTTAATGAAAAACATGGTTCACGGAAATCTCTCACAAAAAAGCGCTATGAGCCGATTTGTGTACCGAACTAAAAATAATTATTCAATTGTATACATTATAGAGTCTGGATAAGGTATGCGCCACGATTCGGTCCGTGAGGAGACGAAAAGTTCGTTTTTCAAGATTGTCAGATTATTGGATCATGAAGCCATTTTTTTGTGAAATGAGAATACTTAGGTAGAGTAACGAGAGGAGATAGAATAAGGAGCGAATATGTTAGAGAAGTAGTATCAGTGTAGCGTCGATATTAGACTGAGATAGTTAGGGCATGCGATGAGGCAAGAGGAAACAAAAGCGGAAATAAAAAAAATATTATTATTAATAATAATAATAAATGATATTTGAACCTAACCTGTTGGGGTCCGCCGGTTGAAACAGGCTGTGGCACGTAGGACAACCGTCGGCCACGGCGCGATCGTCCGACATCAGTAGTTGCTTGAACGTCAGGTGCAGATCGAACGGCGACGTCAACCGGTTCTTGTTGGCGACCATCGTGGCGTGGTGGCCGGGACGCGCGGCCATGTACCCGGGCGGTAGTCGGACGTGGAACGCGGGCATTCGATCCTCCAACCAGCCGACATGCGTCGCGCGTATCTTGCCGAACCGGAGCCCGTGGTCGCTGAGTACCACGGTGACGGCGTTGTCCAGCAGCCGGCCGTCAAGCAACCGGGACAGCATGTCGGCCGTCCGCCGGTCCATGGCGGACGGCGCGTTCACGTCGTTGTGGCTGAACGTGTTCAACCAGAACACGGCGAAGTACCCGTGGCCGCTGTGCAACCGGACAAAGTCCTCCGCGTAAGCGTACATCCGGTCTGGAGCGGACCGCGGGCCCAGGCAGAAATTCATGCCATCGTATTTGACCACCGGCAACAGTTGCTCGGCCGCCAGCATATACGGCCGCGAGTAGTAGTCCGTCGGAGAGTTCCGGAAACCGTACTTGCCGAAATTGTACGTGCCCATGCTCGGTTCGTCTTCCACGTACGCCGTAACGTAATCTGCAGGGCACACGCACGTTGCATAATATATTATTACTTCGGTATGAAGGCGGCCGCCACACACTACGGTGTTATTTGTCCGTGTATGTACGCAGTGCTCGACTTGGTAAAATTTAAGTAAGGGGACTCTATTAACTTTTAAAAAAATAGAGTCCCCATCACTTGTTAAACGTTACCAGGCCAAGGGGCTACGCTTCCACACCCCCTAATATCCCTCATTAAATCACATAAACAATATTTACGAATAATAAAATTATAAAAAAAAAAATTACTGTAAATATTATATTGTATATTATATTTTTAATTTATAAAAAAAAATATAATTATAAACGTGCATTTTGATAAAAATTCAGATTGATGTAGCGTTTCGTGCGTTCCCCTTAAAAATAAAAGTAGAGGTACGCTGACATTTCTGAATAATTAATTGGGGTACTCCGTCCCCCTACGTCCCCCCCCCAAATCGAGCACTGTACGTACGGTTTACACGGTGTAATACGGACAACGTAGCTGATAGTGTGTGGGCAACAAGACGGACGAAAAACGCCATACACAGGAATGGAATAAAAACTGAGAAGTTTGTTTTTTTGTCCGTATTCGGTATTTGAAATGAATAAAATGGATTAATGGTGAACTAAAAATGTGCAAATTACACCGTACACCGTACACGGTCACACGGACAAATACAAACGTAGTGCGTGAGGCCACCTTTACAGTCAGGGCCATGAATAGAAATCAAGGGCATCAGGGACAAACTAATCTACCCGCATACATATTACACACACACACACACACACACACACACACACGGTCAAGTATTAAACTTATCACCAACATCCAGACTAGTTGAAAATAGTCATTATCATTAAAATATCATTCCTCGAAAATGTTACTTATTTACGTCATTTTACACTAATACTGTATTGTTTCAATTCACTTAATCGCAGACTGGCAGACTTGTTTTTACATCATAGTAAGTACGATATAATTATTTAGAATCATGTCCGCGGACGGCCGCGACCCATTAATAACTCGATATCGATCCCATATTTAAAATAAAATCTGATGGACTTGGCCGAGCTATCCTTTTCGAGACTCGGGCCCCGACTGCCTCCCTCTCATCTAGTAACAGTAACTTACGCATTCATTAATTATAATAAATATAATATTATAATATATGAATATATGATTGTGGTTTCGTAAATACTGCGGTATGGGTGTATCACTTTTACAATAGGTACCTCACCGCGTGTTCATCGCACTGTACATCCTATATATATATGCACTAATACACTATGATCTCATACTATGGTCTTACTCATTTTATTAACCTCCAGAAGTTTGTTTTCACTATTTAATTGAATGTTAATCTTGCGTATTACGCGCTTATTTATTTCATATGCAACGGTTTGTTATAATAAAATTGAAAATTACCTCGACAGATGCAGATCGTGACTACGGATAAGGTCGAACAATGCTACTTTTACTAACCATGTTGAACAAGACTTCTTCAGAAGTTACATGGGGAAATTATAGTAAATGATACTATTTACTTATGAGACTATTCAATTGAACAAAGGGTTGGACATGAATGTGACTGAATAACTAATATACCTAAGGACTAAGGTGAAGGTAATCTCTACAGTTAGGTTTTATTTAGTTTATAGTATACTTTATAATGCTACTATTATACAAATTAATGCAGTTATGAATTTATGATTATTATAGTCCTATGTAGATACTAAGAAAAAAACAAAATTATACAGAAATAAACAATCATAAGACGATAATTTAAATAATCAACCGAATAGTATTATGTAAATTCTTTAACTTATTAAATATCTTGGTATTATTTCAGACTGTTGATTTTATTGTTTAAAATGATTTAGCTTGTTTTTACACTCAAATAATTTAACTATCTACGTTATTGTCTAGTTATACAATGGAATTTGGAAACAACGTTTAATTAATAATTAGGCTTGGCCAATAAATGATCGCCATCAGACGTCATAGTGTAGAAAAGTTCTGACAAGTAGGAACACATTTTCCATATTATATTATAATCAAATGACTAAATTGAATATTTTTAATGGGTATATTTACCTAAATATATTTAATGAAGTTATAATTTCTATCAATGATTTTATAAAATAAAACTTATAGTAAAATAATATTTACCTCGTTTTTTAAAGTTTTTCCACAAAAACGGGCATCCGTCCATTTCATCTTTGGGATTCTTCCAACATTGTTTAGTCATTTGTTGTACGAACATACCCGTTAAAATTGGCACAATATTGGGAAATGTATTGTCGGCGACTTTGGTATATCCCTCAAGTGGTATGAATCCATGTTTTTCCAACAAACGATATGTTAAAGGCATAGATCGTATAAGATTCAAACGGGATAAAGAATCAATGGATATAATCAATACGCTGGGCTTTTCTGGAATATCTACATTTTTGAATCGCCTTTGACCTTTATCGATTACCAATGCATGGACATCTTTATAAACGGTCGACCTTGACTTATTACCATTTGGTCTCAATTCACATACTACTAGCATGTATTCGACAGACTTTGGAATCACTTCTGAATCTTTGATAGGATGACATATGGATTCAACTCTAAAAATATGATCCTGAATCGATTAAAATGTATAGTTTAAATATTCCATTAAGAAAATAACAAATTATCACATCATGCATAATCAACACTCAACAAAACCTAACTTCCGTTTAAAACCGATATTATGAGTGCCACATAGATAAAGACTTGAAGAGTAGACATAAAGTATGTGCTTCAAAATGGATCTTATTTTAAGATATATATTGTATTAAAACATTAATAAAGAACACTATACTGACTATTAATCATTTTCAAATTATAAATGTATTAATATTATACTACCAGGTGTCCAGGTGTTCATTATGTATAGAAACATTAGAAACAGATAAGTAGCTTATCCGTAAATTCAACGAGGTATGCTGGTTATACATAGGAATATTATACCTATATATTATAATTGATACCTATATGAGAAATATAAAAATACGAATATAATACGAATGTGTTTCTATCACGGTTATCTAACCGTGGTTTCTATATATAATGAACACATTACACATGGTATATTGCAATGTGCAAACTGCAATACACACGTATATTCTACTTCTACTACCTACCTAATAATCAATAGATGCAACTCGCTTGAATGTCACTATGTTGACTCATTGAAACTATAAATCTTTTCTAGGGAATTACTCAATTAAAAACAATTTACAACCATATTTCATGGATATATCATAGAATTTTGTAATTTATTTGTATTTTTAAAGACTGAAAGACTAATTAAACATATATTATGTATTTTAAAAGTATTTAGTTCGAAAAAATTATACTTAGCTAATTCATTTGCAATTAAAATATACCTAGTTACTTTTCAAAAAAAAAAGATAAGTGATAACACTCAATATAAGTGTAAAATTATTATTTAACTGATTTGTCTACCTTCTAAGATAACTAACTAAGTCTAACTAAAAGATAAAAAGTTAAAAAGATTACTGAAGTATGCCAAAAAACAACTACATTCGTATCAAAACGTAGTCGGGCAAAATAATTATTACAATTATTATTAATTATCATTAAGTTTTTATTATTATTACTAATATTATTAAGACAGTAATAATCCAAAATTAAAACTCAATTTAAAGCAAAATTTAAATGTCTCTAGTTAAATTATTAAATTTATAAACCCTAAAATTGAATAATATGATAAAACTTTGTTCTGTTAATTTTGTTATGAACTTTCAAAGTATTTTGGTACATAACTACTCTTCAATACTTCAATACTTGATAAACATATATGAAATATATGGCCACAATATATTGCAGAACAAATTGTTGACTATATTGGTTTTTATTTTTCAATTAAATAATGCCTACTAAATTTTTGAAATAATATACAATTAATTTAAACAACTATTAAATAAAAAAACTATTAAAAAATATTAAGCTATTAGGTAAGTAGTATAGGTCGTATAAATAGGTATAGGTACAAAATATTGTTTTTGTGAGAAATTCAAAACGGTTGATACGAATATGGTATATAATATTCTTTGACGTAAAATATTACTAACATTAAAATTATTATAAAACCTAATAATATTTGGTACCTATGTTTAAACTTATATATTTTTTTAATCTTTTAGTCTGGTTCATAGTTTTACATATTACTTCATTTATATATATATTAATAGTGTGCGCAGCCTATTTTAGTCTACAGCGATAATTAGATCACTGATATAGCCTATAGGTTATTATAGCCAAATCATACTGAATCATCAATCGATTTTTGACGTTTGTCTCATAAAAATGTAATGTATTTATATTACGTCTCTATAAATTACAAACTAATCTTTTTAATTTTTTTTTTTATTTTGAATTTTATTTAAAATAGATAATTACTTATAACGATCATCATCTTTTTGATTTTTCTTGAATTTCAATTCATTTCTATTGATTGATGAATAACAACATTTAGAAATAAATTTAAAACTATGATTGATATGAAAAGTATATGACCATGTGTCAACATTAAGAATTGTACTCGTTAACGGCGATTTATTAGAACATTTTGGAACATCACTTTTTTCTATCAAATTTCGAATCGATTTGTCGTAAGCACTTATATTAGGTATTCGACAATACTCATTCCATACCACAAACCCTTCTTTTATATTAATCTCGGTTCTTGTGATTAATTTTGAGTCTGCAAAAAAGGATATACATTTTGATTTTAATTATTATTTTAAATATATAGATGATTTTTATTTTTAATCAGATATATTAAAATTATTATTTATTTATTTATTTTTTTACTAAGAACGGAAAATAAAATAAAACCTAGATGTATATTGATAGTTCAAAAACGTGCTCAGAAATGTCCCAAGTATAAAGTATCTATGCGTAAAAGTACGTAAAGTTGTAGGTTCTCTCACTACAAAATATAAGTATTAGCATTAATTAAATATTTAATCAATGGTATTAGGTAGCTCAGAAAATACTAAATGACATTAACTTAAATAGGTTATTAAATCCGGATTTAGAATATGCCATTTTTAATTTTATAAATATAAAAACAATGACAAATAATCGCTCTTGAAAAAAAATTCTGATCAAAGGTTGATGTAATGAAAAATATAAATATACTTGAATACAGTGACGTAGCTAGACACTTTTTTCTGGGTAGGCCCGATATTTTGATATAAGAATTATTAATAAATATTTTTATAAAATAAAAAAGTATCAGATTACCATATGTTATACATTTATTATAGGCATATTACATGGATTTATTTTATGTTTTAAAACTAAAAATATAAAATTAAATTAATAAAAAAGATATAGCTATATTAAAATATTTTTAGATTGAAAATTCCAATTTTCTTTTTTTCATTGATTGAAACTCGTCAATTACAGCAGATGGATTTTCTATAAATTTTCCACTTATTTCTCTCTCAATAGACAGCAAAGTTAAATTATTTAGTCTGCTACTTGTCATCGTTGATCTTAAATATATTTTTACTTTTTTCATCGTCGAGAAACTCCTTTCTACTGAGACACTAGATACTGGAACTACCAAAAGATTTTCAATAATTTTTGTTAATTCTACAAATCCAACTTTGTATTTTTTTACTTCTTGATATAATTCAAAAAAATCAGATACAGATAAAAATAAGGTTTTTCCCAGTTGACATTGGCATTTTAAATTGGTTATAAATTCATTTGATCGATAAAATGGAAATGTTTCAGCATAACGACAAATTATTTCACTCTCTAAAAATGTTGATGAATTTTGGTCTAAAGCTTCTAAAGTTGCATACATATCATCATTCATATTAAAACTTCGGTTTATTTCGAAATATATTACGTTTAAAATATTAAAAAATATTCTTTTTTGTTCTGTTTTCATGTCATTAGATGAATAAGCTATTTTTTTACCAGTGCTAATAGTTACATAATAATCGACTGAAGTACTTGCATTTTGTCGTGTTCTATTTGATAACAAATTATCACTTGATGGCGTAGGTATTTTATAATTTTGAGCAATAACCAATGACTGATCATATAATTCAAAAAACTTCTCATCATTACGTAACTTTAATATTTGTTGTTTTGTTATATTTAACGTTTTATATCAAGAGTAGTTGATTGCAGGTTAATTGATAAGCAATTTTTGATATTTAATATTTCCTTTAAGCACATAATTATTATGATAACTTCAAATTTAGCAAACTGTATGGCCAAACCCTTTGCCTCTGCAGCTTCTTGTTTTTTAGTACTTTCTCTAAATGCATTAAGAACTTTTAAAATATCATTAAAATGATTTTTAAAAAATGTAATACCCTTGTGTCTTGAAACCCACCTTGTTTCACAATGTTGTGGTACTTTAAGCTTGGTTTCTTTTAAAAAAGCATAATGGCGAATTGTAAATATCGATTGGAATGTATAAATAGCTTCTAATAAACCAAGTATTTCATCTACTTTTTGAATATTTTTCGTTACATCAACTAGAACTAGGTTTAACCTATGAGCATGACAATGAATATACGGACACGGATTATGTGCAAATTCCCTTATTTTTGTTTGAACATTAGAAAAAGCTCCGGACATTACTGACGCGCCATCATATGATTGACTTACACAATTTGAAATATCCAAACCAACATTATTTAAAAAAAATATTATGCCATCACACAGTGCTTGAGCATTTAATTCGTTCAATTCGACAAAACCTAAAAATCTTTC
>JAIPRK010001080.1:75580-97827 GCA_025469195.1 Chaitophorus viminalis
CATTTGGAGCAGTGTCTTCGATTAGCAGTTAGCAACTATTCGCCAGATTACGACCAATTGGTCAACGACATGCAATGTCACACTTCAACAATGGCCAGATCAACAAAATAATATGTTAATTAAACTTTTCTAATTAGATTTTAGAAATTATTATTTATTATTATATTATTTTTAGTAATTAGTAATTAGTTAATAATACTTATTGTATGTTTATATGCACTTATTCAATACTAAAAAATTTTTTATAAAAGTCGATCCTCAAAGGTGAAGTATATTTTTAGTAGATTGTGACCAAAAAAAGTTTGGCCGCCCCTGATCTAAACTAATCGAAAATCGCAAGCGTATCTATTCGACTGAAACTTATATTAGAGTCTCGTTATTTTTGGAAATAATCGTCAATTAAATGGATAAGATTAATATCTATCATACTGGTTATTATAGTTGAGAATATTCAGGTAACGGGCAATACAGGCTGTCGGGCTATAATATCATATTATCACATGCTTCGATGCACTATAAATTTCGACGGATGCCGATTAAAAACCATCGGGATTTAATTTTGTTAATTAAAACCCTATTTACAATATATTAATTCTATTATTTTAAATACATATTATAGTCATATACATATACACTACATATTTAATAGGATAAATTTTTTTTTTTTTTTTGGAAAAAAGTGGGTAGGCCCGGGCCTACCAGGCCTACTCGCTGGCTACGCCACTGCTTAAATATACTTTAAATATGTACTGAATTACTTAAAAAAAAAACTATAAAAGAATAAAATATTATTCAACTCTCGTTAAAAAATTAACTTGTTCGTATTTTATAGAAGTAAGAAAAAAAATTATTATTCAATTGTATTTTTTAGATAAATAAAATGGCTTAGACCACTTATGGTGTTAGTCTTACATACAATTTTCAAGCCATAAAAATAAAATTATTAATTTTGATACAACAAATATAAACGCTCAGAGAATGAGAATTACCAATATTTTCAATTTTGTTTTCAATTTTTCATTAGGTATATCAAAAACCATGGAAAACATTTGAAAAATTACCTCTAATTCGTAGTCATTCCCATTCAAAAGTTTAACTTCGTGCATTTTTATTTTGTACAGAATTATTTTTTCAAATTTGATCTTTATAAGGGATCTACCACTAGGGGGCGGCACATCTTCTCATATTATTACATATCATTAAATAAATATTTTAAAAGTCAATTTCAGATTATTCATTTTCATATTTTAATTAGAAAAAAAAAAATTGATCACAGAAAAAGAAAAAGAATAAATTTAAAATCATAACATTCACTTTGATTTAGAAATATCATACTTCAATTATTTAATTCAAGATTGTGAATAAATCGAAGGGAGTAATTGGTTTTATCATTGGTTAAAGCATTGATTTTAGAATATACTTATTATATTTATAATATATTTATATATTTATATAATATATTTTAGTATATTCTAAAATAAATGGTTACCTATAGTATAATTAATTTTGTTATCAATGATTTTGTAATAATAGTTCTTATCTATAAAATACTTTGCACTGGATAATAAATGGTAGCACTCTGGTTTAAGAGAACTACATTGATAGAAAAAGAAAAATGTAAAATTTTTTATTGATATATGCCTAACACCCTATCATCTTCATATAAATGTTTATTAATATGTTTGCTATATACTTCTTAAATCTATATTAAATAGACGATTTTGTGAAACTACATACTTAACATTTTTTTGGATTAATTAAAGAATGTATTTATAAAATACAATTAATATAAAATCAATCATGGATTAAATCTTGATGTACAATTTTATTTCATTAATCAAAAAAAAAAAAAAAACAATACGAATGATGAGCTTCACCCCCTATTTCACCCCCTATCACGTGAGCACGCATAAATATATCATAATAATTACAATCATTAAGTCAATTACCATTTTCGGATGGTGATATGATGGTTTCGTTATTATATGGTTGATAGTTATCTATCAATGATTTTTCAATTTCATCATTATTATCGTCACAATAATATAACATGAAAAACGTTGTCATCAAAACCATGTACAGAATGATTTTAATTAATTCATTTGTGTCCGCCTTCTGTTTCAACTTTCTTCGTTCGATCATAATTTCTAATAAGAAAAAAAAATAATATTAGACTAGGAGAATAGTTCTTAGGAAGCTGTATTTTTTAAATCTAACTTGTTTTAGTCTGCTTCATAAAATAAGTCTCAAATTCAAAAAACGTCGTTGCATATTTTTTAATACATATTTTATTAATATTTATATTTAATACGACAAATTATAATACCAAAATACCATATTTAAAGATTTTACACGAATAAATGTATAATTTTAAGGAAAATATTTATGTGTTTCTGCCCATTCCTAATAAATTATGACGTTCTTTGTGGCTCTGTCTATTAACGATGTCCACCTACTTTTTTTTTACAATTTAATCAATACTTGGACTATATACAATTTAATTTAAGGATTAGTGCAGACCAAATAATAGTGTTACTAATTTTAGTTAGTTTAAATAATTAAGCTAAAGCTTAAAATTATTAATGATTTCACGTTGATATAATTTATATTTATATACTAAAAAATAAGAAATTAAAAATGTATACTGATTATTTATCATATTTATGTATAGTTATTTTACTACATATTTACATATAATTTATAAAATATTTATTTTATTTATACTAATTTTATTTAAGCTGTTTCTGAAATAAGATCAAACTTTAGTTTTAAAAATATATTATATGTTTATTATAATTATAATTTATAAACCAAAATATAACATTCATTAAATTATTAAGAATTTATTATTTTATTACAATTATTATATATTTTTTTATTTATTAAATTAATTGTTGAATTTATAAATATATAATTTAATAACTTATTATCTATTATTAGTATTTTATGGTACTTACTCGTTATATTCGAATTTTAACTAATTGATTTTTGTGGATAAGTAGAAGGATTTATCCCAATAGTACCTACCTAAGCTTCTAAATAGTTACATATTAATTAAGATATTTTTATTATTGTAATAATATAAAAAATGTTCATAAAATGTATTACTATAAAAATTGTTAAGCATACAATAAAAATCCAAAACAAAATCAACAACTGGTGAGCGGTGCACTACAGACGAGTCTGCGAAGTATTGGCGTAAATATTAAGCCATTACCACCGCCACCGACACTGTTTTGACTACGGCCTGTCGCCTGTGTTCAATATAATAGTATGCTTATCATTTCCTAAGAGATTGAAGTGTAGACGTATAGTATGAAAATAACTATAATAACACATATAACTCAGGGACATAATTTAAGGGGGGGGCACTATATAGCAGATGTCCCACTTCAACAATCTAACAAATAGCATTTTTCTACATCCTCTAATATTTAATGTCAATAATTCCATTGTAAAAAAATATTATTTTTTTATTATATTTATTAATTTATTGTAGCAGATAGTAAAAATAAATAAAGGAATAAAGTACAGTTAAATAGAAATAAAAAAATTAAATAACTGAATAACTAACTACACTTTTAAAACGAAAATTTGCAGGAACACGACAAAATTGAGTACAGTTACTGTAGACAGATATTTCAATAGAATCAGGAGTTATCGTGGTATCCTTTAATTCATGGATTTTATTTTTTAATTTATTTTTCTGAAATATTACATGTTATCAAATAGTAGGTAATAAATGTTTGTAAGAATTAGTGGTTACTAAAGAAGAATTGATTAATTTAAATAATTATGCAATATGAATTTAAAATACAAAATGTAAAATTATTTTTTTTGTATGTTTGCATATGCGGTTTTATGTATTTAAAATTAAAAGTTTAGTTTTTACCTTAAGTTACTATTAAATGCATGTATTGAACAGTAAATTTGACTACTTGAGCTTAAGTTTTTCAACTAAAAAATTTATATATATATACGAGTGCAGTCTTACAGAGGTGATCTTTTGTTTAATTTATATAGACTATTTAAAATTGTAAAGTCTTTATAGATATATAATTAATACACCAAACATGTCACTGGAAATTCAAATTTTTTAAACGTCTTGTTTAATTTGAGAGAGACAACTAATTATTTCATGCATATGATACAAACATTTTATTGTATTATAAATGAATACCTATTTGTATATTACGAAAATTTTTTAATTCATTCTATTTTGTACTCGTACTATTATTACTTTTATGATATAGGCACTATACATCATATAAATTATAATGATATAGAATTATAGAGTCTTCAATAATTTTTTAACCCGTTTTAGTTAAATACACAATGATCATCATATCATAGGAAAAAAACTTATTTGATTTTATATAAGTAGGCACATAAAAGAATCGATCTGACTCATAATTTGTTAAGAAAATGATATCAATACTATTTTTATGTTCTTAATTTCTAGTGCCATTATTATATTATTATCAAGTTTATTTAAGCTGATATGCTTATTATTACTAAAGTAATAATAATATTAATTATTATATAATTAATTATAATATTAATTATTATGAATTATTAATCATATTGAATAGGTAAATTATTTAGTTGTTATTATTAGTATGAGGATGTGTGCATTGTCATTGTTATCAAGGAGAGCAAATGTGGTGGTTAAAGAAAACACAAATTAAGTTAAAGTAAAATTATACATTTCTATTTTATGTCTATTTACTATATCTGTATCATTAATCAAATATATATTTAAATAAATTGAATAAAGTAAAGAGGTTCTGTATAAAAAGTAAAAAGAATTAGGACTGCATACTCGTACATGGGAGCTGTCAGGCCAGCTTGTCCTGGAATCTGCTGATTAGTGAAATCCAGCCATCTCGCTGTCACTTAGACCTTTGTGCGAATTTATAAATGTGTATATACAGTCATACAGAGTGTATTATACTGGGTACAAACAGTAATAATATTAAAAGTATTAATTGGATCCCTTTGCCTACAAGGACAATTGCGAAGGGCATGATGAGTCAAATTATTATCATTCTCTTTCTAAACACTTTTACATAGATTTACTTATATTACATGAAATTACACAAAACACAATTTTAAATAGGTTAAGTACAATTTTTGTGAAAAATCGTAGACCTAAATGATTAAAACCATACTGCACTTAGATATTAAAAAAAAACCATACTGTTGCATACAAATCCTAGCCCTGCTTATGAGTTTCTATGAATATGTTTTATTAAAATAAAACGAAATGTTTGTAAATATAGAATCCAAATATATTCTATATTATTTCGATATTCTATATTCTATATCCATAGGCGTAATTTCACTAAAATTTAGAGGGTGCAAAACTAATTAAGAAAGTTACAAACTATCTACAAAATGTCAAATTCCCTGGATTCGCTTGTAATTTTTTTACAATATTTTAACTCAATACAGTTCCTCGATTAAAATTGTATATACATTTTAGTATTATCATTAAATAAGTATAATGATTTCATTAATAAATACGAACTAAGTAAATTGTATTATTTAAATAATTGGTGAATGATGATTCAATAAATCAATGTGATTTATTACATTGAATATTAATACATACTAATTAACACATTAAATTAAACTTAACCTTCTACCATGTACAGTGGCAGATGCATTGAATTTGTCAATAACCACTTCTGAATCTATAACCCAATGTCTTTCATTCAAGTTATTCATTATAAATATAAAAAATGTAGGGGGTGCAAAATGATAGTTTTGCATCCCCTCTAAAATCCAGAGGGTGCAAGTGCACTCTTTGCACCCCCTAGATTACGCCTATGCCAATATCTACAAATTAATTTTCGATTGTAGTTATTTCCGTGGTCTTAACATTTTATTGAAATATATCTTCAAGCATCAAGCTACGCTATTCATCAAAAAAATTACTTGCCTGTTTAAATCAGCAAGAAATGTTTTGAAAACTAACATTAGTTAATATTTAAGTTTTGGTTTTAGAACTTTTAATAGAACGACAAACGGTTTTCGTTATTTTGTATTTTGTTGTATTAAATACGAAAACAACAATTAAATGAAGCAGATAATAACCATTGTATGAGGCACAAGTAAAACATGTGGCAAAAATGTCCAATGTAATACTAACATTTTCTCTTGGGAATAATAGCGTGGGAAGGGTTCGGGACATCCGGGTTCTCAGGAGCAGGTGAGCAAATGACAATGATTTGGAAGGGATACAGGTTTTCAATTTGAAAAATCGGCGGGGTGCCGGTGTTAGATATATCTACATCAGTTGCTGATGGTACACCGATCCTCCGGGAAATTTTAAAATTCAAAACTGCCAACGTAGAAAAAAAAAATATCCCACTTTGTTTTGTAATCTATCCAATGCATCGATATAATATATTATAATATTATGTATCGATCATAGAGTACTTACTCTATGATATTGATGATCCGACGACGTGATTCTTCATAATAAATCGGGACATTTTTCGATTGAAGTTCTGTTTGGAGAGAGGAGTCTGAAAGCCGATCGCTGCGGTTATACAATTTTTAGGGTCGATGAAACCCTCATACAGGTGTTTCCCCATACAGCGTTGGTAAATTCTGTGGTATTAAAATTAAATTCGTACCAGTAATAATTTTTATCTGGAACATTTAGTTTGAAGTTGGTCTTTTATTTAGTTTATAATTTTATTTTCGCACTTTGGGTAACACTTTGGTCCTCCTATTATTATTCTGTGGTCACACTGATCAATGGTTTCATCCGCTTGGAGTGCTTTTGGTTTGTTGTAAATTCTGGCGTCACTGCGTCAACGGCTCACAGCGGTCGTCTTCATCTAATACTCCTATTCTTGTAGTCTTATCACAATTCGACGCCCGTGGCTCGTCAGGCAACCTGTATGGCTGCATATCTTATACTTTTTATTATTAATTTTTGTGTACTTATAGTGCGGTTTTTGTAGTTTTCGTTTCGTTTTCTCTTTTTGGGAATTTCGTAGCCTTAGTATATTTACGTCCGTAATTTTCTCCTAGTACATGTTGCATTGTTGTATAATCAATTTTAACCCCGGGCTAATTATTTGTTAATCAATTATTTATTGCTGATGTTTGATAATAAACTACTGTTTAAACATTAACATTGCGTAACACTTGTTACAACTTCGAGTCTGCCCGTTTTAACTGTCACATTACTTTTAGTATTTTAAATTTTTTGATATTTCACAAAATGAGTGTATCGGTAAGAATAAACTTCGATATATTGCTAATGTAATTTAATTATTTTTATTTGCTTATTTTAACCATATCATTTTTAATAGGGAGAAAATTCTACTGAAGAACTAGAACAATTCAGAAAATTATTCATAGGTGGACTTAATTACACTACTACAAATGATTCATTGAAAGAATTTTTTGAAAAATGGGGTGAAATTGTGGATGTTGTTGTAATGAAAGATCCGGTGACCAAAAGGTTAGAAGAACTTCAAACTTTTTCAGTCATAATTATAAAAATTATTATTATATATATATATATATATATATATATATATTACATATTTATATGCAATACTTGATTTAAATCAGAGGTCGGCAACTGGTGGACCGCGAAAGGCAAAACTCTGGACCTTGTCAACTTTGTACTTCACAATGTTATTTACTGTAATATTATTCTTATTTATAGAGAATATTTATTTCATTTATATTATTTATTTTTATTATTCGTTCAATAGATTGAGTAAAAAACACAAAATTGACATCGAAAATAGCAAGTTTATAAGTCTGTTTAACTTTTTTACTGGACCTCATTGATTTATTATTTTAATCTTTAGGACTCCAATAGAAATTACTTGCCGACCCCTGACTTAAATGATAGAAAATGTATTTGCATTCATTATAAACTTTTTTTATTATTTAATAATTTGAATAGTGATGTTTTATTGGTTAAACAAACATTTGTAAAAATTAAAGTTTTGTGTTTAATAATTTTGATTATTTTTGCGGATTGATAAATACCAATTTATCATGGTTTGTCTTGGATATTTATATTAATAACGTACATGTATATGGAGAAGAAGTTTGGGTTTTTGATACCCCCTTGATATTTTTACTATATGTTAAATAGTTTTATGAAAATAGAAAAATGTATGTATTATTATGAAATTGTTACCCCCCCCCCACTCCCTTGAAAATATTTGTGTACATCTCTTTGCTGTATAACTGTATAATTATTTTTTCTGAATATTTTAAATATTATATAATAGATCGCGAGGTTTTGGTTTTATAACATACTCAAAATCATCCATGGTTGATGATGCTATGGCTAATAGACCACATAAAATTGATGGCCGTGAAGTAGAAACAAAACGTGCTGTGCCCCGTGATGTAAGAATTAAATTCATCAATTTCATTAACACACAAAACTAATCTATTTTATAACTAACCATAAAATATGATTTGTTTTTTAATTGTAGGATATAGATAAACCTGATATAGCATGGACCGTAAAAAAAATGTTTGTATCTGGAATTAAAGAACAAACTGAGGAAGATCTGCGGGAATATTTTGGTCAGTATGGTAATATTCTTAGCCTACAAATTGTAACTGACAAAGAAACTGGTCAGCGCAAAGGCTTTGGATTTATTGAATTTGATGATTCAGATGCAGTTGATAAAGCTGTTTGTAAGTATCATATTACATTTTTGATATAAGAGTGTGTTTAACAAAATTTATTTCTAGTGATTAAAAGCCATGAAGTTTCCGGTACTAAATTAGAAGTTAAGAAAGCTGTAAGTAAAGATGTAGCTTCAGCATCTAGAGGTCATAGAGGTGGTCGTGGTGTAGGTAGTGGAAGAGGACAAACTTGGAGAGGCCCTAGTAATAACTGGGGAGGTATGTGTATTACTTTAATATTTTCTGTATTAACAATAAGTTACTAATTTATAGTTTAAAAAAAGTATTAATATTTTAAGTGACTTTGATTATTCTTAAAATTTATTATAACCCAATAATTATAAATAAATTTATATTAATTAATTTAAATTTCAGGTAATAACTATGGAGGTTATGGTGGTGGAAGCAGTGGTGGATGGGCTCAAGGTGGTCCTCAAGGTTGGAATAATGTTTGGGGTAATCAACCTAACCAAGGAGGTTGGGGCAATGGAGGTACAAATTGACTATAAAAAATATAAATATAATTTATATTGTAATCTGATTATTGAATGTATATGTTTGATTTATAGGAGGCAATTGGGGTGGAAGTCAAAGTGGATATGGAGGAGGACCAATGCGAGGAAATTTTGGTAACAACAGGGCTGTGCCATATCACACAGGTCGCAGTAATATTTTCAGTTCTATGCCTTCAAATCTATTTTAATTTTTAACAAGTTGTTTTACCTTAAATATAAATATTATACATATTAGTATAAGTATAATATATATTAAATACTTAAGTTCTTTTTTTCATTATCACATTTTAATGTTTTACAGGAGGTGGCGGTAATTTTTATCAAAACTCAAGAGGGCGGTATTAATGTGAGTAGTATACTTTATATTGAATTTAACTGTTAATTCTTTTAAATAATTAGCAGCTCGAGTTAAATTAATACTGAGGATTGTTTGTGATTTTCATGCATAATGATTATTTTTTTCTATCTTGTTAGGCAGGTTGCTGAAGCGAGGCTGGTAGGAATCAATAACCATCAAATTTCTCTTCTTCAACTTTTGGGTATTGAACTATTCAAATGATGGGTTTTTCAAACAAAAACTATCTGCTCTTCACATGTTGACACTTAATGCCATTTAAAAATCGCTAAATTATGATAGTACAATTTTTTTTCGTGTTCTCTATGATTTAAAATGTAGGTAAAATAAGTTAAAAACATTTTATATATTTATCTAAACACATATATTTTTTATATAATTCATTATTGTTTTATTCCATATAATTTTTTAAATTAATTATACTGATTTTTCGAAATTTAATGCATTTCATTTAAAGGTGTATGATTTTTGTGTAATTATTTATTATTATATTAATAAAATAAAACTACCCCTACCTATACAGGGACCTCAATGAATTTGTTGTTGATTCAATATTTTTTAATGGTTATAACTTTTAATAGAATATTTATTTGAAGAAATTTAGAAGAATTTTTCTGTTTAGTAATGTTAATTATGGTAGGTATAATTTCTACAATAATGGAATAAAAATCGTAAGTAGTAAGTTGTTTTATTCTAAAATTCTGTTATAGCTTATTAACGGCATTATATTCTAGTGTATTTTTTTCTAATCATATAAAATTGAAATCTCTATATAATCCAACAAATCTTCATAATTGACTCCTTTTTTCATCTCCAAATTATGTAAATATATTTAAATATCTTAACTATATATTCTTTGGAACTTAATACTGAGTAATTCTTTTAGTCCCATCTCCCATTGATCCATTTTATATAGAGATTTTACGATATGAATCGATGATTATAGATTGTGGGTACGAGATAAGTTAGGCATTTAATTCAGCCCAACATTATTGAGACTTCTATCATCAGCGTAGGACTTAGGTCCCTGGTTCAGAGATAGTAAGTGTTTTTTAGGTAGGTTGGCAATTTATAAATTATTATTACCTATTCATTTTTAGTAAGTGCTAGAATTACGCTATATAATCAAAGACAATATTGGTGTAAATTCTATTACGAAAAATGTTAATAAGTTGATGTGCAATATTGAAATTTAAAAAACTTGAATATAACATCTTAATTTAATAAATTATAGAAAAAAAAAATATGAAGTTTTGTATATAGAGAGTATATATTATATATATTTTTTTATTCATTATTATTATAAATGATTGTATACTAAAGAACTCATTGTACATCTATTATTCATATTTACAACTTTAGCCAATGATTATAATTATACTATTTTAATATTATGTTATTTTATTTTTGATAGCAGTTTTGTTTAGGCTCAATCTTCCAAAACTACAGTAAATTATTAAGTTTTTCATGATTGGTGAAATTAGTCAAGGTAATAATTTATATTATTTTAATTAATTGATTAAAGCTAATTATTAAAATTAAATAATTTATTATTTTGTTTTATTAAAATTCTTTGTTTTAGTGGTTATAGAATTGATTGATGAATTGAAAAATGACTGCAATTTATAAATTCATAATATGACTTAATGGTGGTTAGTTTTATTTTGTACTTATTCAGTTTACAATAATATATAATTTTATTAATAAAAGTGACTTTTTTAGATTTGAATATATGAAGAAAAGACATAGTTGAGGAATGAACCTAACCATCATCTAATTACATCTAATAACAAGTTGTTAACAAACAGAAAATCAATGGCATATGTTTTTGTTAATTTTAACTGCTATGAATGATCTTCTTTAAATTATTTGTAAAAGTTATGTTTATTAGTAGTATAAATTATCTTGTAAACAAATTTAATAGATCAAAATTTATTTTTTATAATAATATTTATATGAATACAATTTATAAAATATTATGATTTATTATCAATCTACATTTAATTAGTTAATTTTATAATTAAATTAATTATTTATACTCTTAATTTACACTAATGGCTGTGATTCACTTGTAAGAAAGCATTTTAATTTAAAAATACCGTATAATTATTTGTTTATTTTGATTTAAAATAAACAACTAAATGATATTAATATTCTAATTATTAAATTGTATAATTTAATTATTTTTGCATCACCTTTATGGCTTTATAGATACTCTATCATATCATATTTTGTACAAATATGTATTTTAATTTAATAATGTCTTAAATGCCTTCTTATTTCATTTGGAGTAAGTTGAAAAAATTTAAACATTTATGTTTTTTTTTTCTTTACTTTATAGGATGATAAACAAGAAATTTATCAATATCCTTATTAAAAATTTGAAAAATAATTCAATAATCAATTAAATGTTGAATATTTTAGGACAATCAAAAAAAAAAAAAAAAATTAAATAATAATCCATTACAAAAATTGTTTTTTATTTTATAGTTTTCTATACTACTATATCAATTAAGACGATCGGTTAAACGAGGTTAAAGAAAATTTGAATATGTGGTTAATGTATGTATTTAAACAGATGTTCAAACAGTATTTTCTATAATTTCAGATTTCCACTTCCATTACATGTAATGTAATATAACTTAGTACAAACTAACAGTATAATAGGAGAATAATTGTAACTGAAAAAAAAAATACATATATATATATCTTTCGACCACTGTGTAAACAATTTAACTTGACTGTGACAAAAAAAAAACATGTTCCTGCTTTAACCATTAAATAATAAAGAATATCATGGGTGAAATGAGGCTTTTAGAGTTACAGAGTATAACCATAGAGTTATCAGGTGGCTGGTACATATTATGTATATATATTACGATTGTTATTCATATTACCGATCATAGTCTTAATTTTTAATAAAAAAATTTCATTGTGGTAATGTAAATTTATTTACAAATACTTAATATCCACTAGTGTAGCAATAGGAATAATAATAAAAAAAAATGGATGTAACTGCAAATAATTCTGGAAAATTAAGTGTAAATTTATGGTAGTAATAAGTAACATAGTTTCATAAAGATTGCACCATATTTTTTTGTTTACCAATAAGTAATTGGGTAACACCAAGTTTCCGTGCGATTTGCGGGCCAAGCAAGTATTCCTACTCTATACTCAAGAATTCGATCGAAGAAGTCCGTTTTGAGAGACCCAGGTTGAGGTGGGAAAATTATGTGTAAATCATCGAAAAGATATGATCGTAAATCAATAGGATAGAAGCTGGCAGGTTTAGCCGGTTTAGGGCTTAGGACAGGTACATGCAGATGGCAAGATTTGTACTTGGTGGAATGGTTTTGAAAGTCGAATTCCTGTGTAAGAATTAAGAATTGGATGAAAGAATAGAACACGTTGAGACAATCGATCGTTTAATATTTTTTATATTGATGTAGATAAATCAAAAATGTCCATGTGAACCGAGTGATGATTGACGAGTACACGATTTGCAGTTGTCTGAATTCCAAAGGGATCAAGCGACGTAGCAAACACGATGGTTTGTGACGCAGGATGATATCGGTCGCGCCATCTGTGCGACCAACACTGTGACGGACGAACGATAATTTTGACTTACGAGCCGAGTATATACTCTGTGACGCGCCCGGCTGGCGGCTACACTGGTTGGACCGCACGTTCCGTCGCGCAGACGTACGTTCGTAGGTTCCGTCGTGAACGGTAGAGCGTATCGCTGCCACCAGGCTGCTCGCCAACGTGTATACGTACCATCACCACCCCGTATGGCCGACAGAGGGGTGCAACGGCACACCCCTTCTCCGACGCCCCATGTGTTCGTCAAGAGACGGCGGCGGCGGTACCACAGTACTCGTTATAATATTATGTCTTATGGTGGTGGCCACAGTCGGGCCAGTAGTTCGCCGCGTCGCCGTCCAGGCGCGCTGCTTGTACGCACTCGTCGCGGCGGCGTGCACCGCGACCGCGCGTACACCCACCCATTCCACGTTTGACATTTCCCCGGTTTCCCGTTCACCTTCCATTTTGCCAGCGATACCAGTCGCGCACCGCTCCGCTCCGGCCGCCCCATCGCTCTTTTTGCGTCCACCGCTCGCTCTCACTCAGCAGTCATACCGCCCGCCCCGTCCCGCCGTCATTCGTTTCTCTTGCGCGCCGCCCGTGTCTCCTCGTGAACCACCGTGGCCGTGCCTCCGTGGTCCGTCAGCAATCGCGCCGCCACACACACACGGCACACGTCGTTCGCAGGCCGTCCATTTTTAATTTTTCGTCTCCTGTCTTTTAATCTCCGTTGCTGATCATCTACGGTCGTCAACCGAAGCCCGTCGAAACCGTGAGTAGTATTCCGCTGCATTATATTCTATTATTATCGTGTTATTACAAACGCGTCTGGTTTACCGTACGCCGGAACAAAAATCGTTCTCTTTGTGCCGTTGCGTGTTTTCTCCCCGCAAGACACGCGCTTCCCGTGCGTGCGTGCGTTCGCGCGCGTGCATGCTTGCGTATAATGTGCAACGTTCACCAGCCAAAACTAGGGCACCGCGAATGTCGTCCCCGTGGTCTCCCGATTACGTTCACGATCGCAACCTGGTGTTTTCGTGCTCGCGTGTCGTTTTCCGACCCTAGTGTTTGTGGGCAGGCTGGCCGTTCATATTTGTCCCCCCCCCGGGACATCCTCCGAGAGTGGCGCGTCCGGGGAAAACGGCCGTCCAGTTTGGGTCACTGTTAGAGATCCCGAGATTCCTGGGACACGGACTCTATAACCAAAAAAAATATACAATTTGATTATTTTAAATCAATTCTTCCAAAATTTCGGGCTAATCCCAAGATAAACGGCTCAACGTCCCGAAATCCCGGGCCCCTTAAATTGGTGTAATCATCACTATTGTGCGAACTTTCTCACCTTTTTTCCTCGACCGCGGAGGAAAATCTGTACGCACTCCCGACCACCGAATCGGATTTTGCATGTCTACTAAACCTACGTTTTACGCGCCAACGCTTTTATACGTATACTAGGTACAACGATATAATATGATGTGTAATTATATTATGCTAGATATTTGATAATATAATCCTTAAAGAGCGTAAAAATTGAAACTCGTTTAACATTATCAAACTGGTTTTTTATTTTCCTGTTTGTACAATCTCTATTAAGGAAATTGGAAAGTTCTGCTGACATGCTGACAAACATTATCAGGTGTTGTGTTATTGGTTTTCGGCTAGTTTATTATAAATACATGATGTTTTGATTTACCAATTACCTTCTCTGTGGTTCTATCACTTCAATGTCTACGATTTAAAATAGGAACTTACTTTTACTTCCATTTTCCTTTTCGCTGTTGGTTATTTGTTCAATGGTATTGTTAAATGATTATTTGTTTACTTACCTTTCCGGTTGAGGACTAATACTCTGGTAAAAGATACTATAAAATATCCATCTAGATATGAGTAAAATTCAATAAACAATGTGTAAAAAGTTTCTTTAACTTTGTATTGAACAATAAGTAGGCATAGGTTTCAATTACTTAATTATCATGTTATTATGGTAACCATGAACCTATTACCTATCTATTATTTCAAAAGTTTACTAAAGTATAATATTCATTTGTTCTCTATAGAGAACATAATAATAACAAATATACATCATTAAACTGAATTAATTGAATTGCATCATATGAATATAGTTAAGATATTGACAAAAAATATTAGTAATGTTTATAATAACAATTAAACAAGATGTTTCTATTTTTATGTCATAGGAAATACTTGAGATTAAATAACTAAAAATGAAGGTTCCAAAGGAAGAGTCTAAAGATCAAAATAATGACAATACACTCAATGAAGATGACAATGCGAGTAATCCCTATGATACTGAATCAAATTCAGACTCAATTGACCCTCCGACCCGAGATGGTGATTTTTCTGAATACATGTGGATGGAAAATCAAGAAGAATTTGACCTGCAGGTATTTATTATTTACTTTTTCTCTTATTTAGTAACTTGAGGTGGTTGGCTTTGAATGATGGTGATGACATTTCAGGTAGTTGTAAATCACAAGTTACCTAAAATTGCTTGTTTCAATCCACCTCTGATAATCACTCATTTTTTTTATAATTGCTTTTTATTTTTTGTTATCATACAAAATAAAATATATGTGAGAGTAATTACTAGATAACATATTTATATGTAGTAAAAAGACTATATAATATCTACTGTAACATGATCGAAGATATTCAGTGTATAAGATAGATTTTTTTTTTATATACATAATATGTAACATTTTTATACACTGCAACATGATTTAAAAACTTGAATAAATGATGAAATAATAAAATAAATTTAGAAATTAGTGAAATATATAAAAATATTTATCTATACCAAAATGTAAATATAAAATTAGTGTCATTTTAATAAAAAAGATTTAAATTATAAACATTTTTTACTTAACATTAAATATTTTATTCTATAAAAATATCAATTAACATTTAAATCAGTTTCCTAAAAATTATTAACTTGTAATTTAGATTTTCTGATTTCCTCTTCAGTGTACTGTACATTTATTTCATTAAAAATAATTAAGTTATTTAAGTAAATTGTTGAACTTATTATTTATATTTTTTTAATATGGTATAGAATTTCTTAGAATGTTATTATATTTTATATTTAATGTTTATTTTAATAGCCTGTACAAATTATGAATTATATATTTATAAAATAAGTGTTATATTTATGTTGTATGTGCTTAAAGGTTATGAAAGAATTAGAAGAAAAAGAATTGATGAAGGAATGTCTTGAGGCTATGTTAGATGATGAACATAGTAACAAACAAAATGGTTCAACAAATGGTGATGCTCAAACGTAAATTCCGATTTTATGTTAAAATTATTATTATTATAATTGTATGTATAATAATCTAAGTTCTTTTATTGTTTTAGAAATGGTTCAAGCAGTTCTACCTCAATGATGACACATAGACTTGATCATTTGAGCTTAAATTCATCTTGTGATCAGCCTAGGCAATCTACTGTAAGTTATTAAACTTAATACTTATTCATTTTGTATGGTTGTATTTTGTTTTTAATTAAATAATAAATAAACTTTGGTAACTTCAGTCAAACTTTCTATTTATATTTATTTTAATATATATTTGATATATTTAATGGTTAAAATTTAATTTGTTATAAAGCTGAATTTCTATTATATTGTGTCCTGTACAATGTATTCAACATGTCGAATAACACTTTATTAACATTTCTTTTAATTTGCATTGTGTTCAAGCAGTATTCATGATATACTGCCTATATCTAGTAAAATTTAAATAATCATAGGTTCTGGCATAATATTTGTAGTTTTAGTGTTTCATTGAATTAACCTATTTTTAACTTAAATTTCAAGAAAACACCATATTTGGATTGGATGTGTTGTCTCTGTTTTGCAAATAGACAGAAAAGCAAATCTCCGTGTAATAGAACATTTGAACTCATTTTGTGTTATTAGCTTTAATATTAAAAAAGTCTTGACTTATTATTGAAATTGATGTAAATTTTGTGAGTATTATCTTTGTACTTTTGTAGGCATTTTACAATATTTTAATTTTAAAATGAGTCATGAGCATTTTTATTAATTTGTTTTACTGAACGCAGATTTGTTATGTTGTATATTTGTAAGATAAGGACAATATATGCGGGTGTGGCATTCTCTTATAACTTAAGAAGAAACTAATTTTTAGCTATGACACTACATAATGTTAAAAACAATTTGATATTCTTTAAGTTGTGCAAAACTCTTATATTCTGTATATTTTATTAGTTAAATTTTATTATAGAATATTGAAAAATTGTATTTTAAGTTCTTAAACGTGATAATTATTATTTTTTCAGAGTACTTTAAATCCAGACGCAGCTGAATTTGTACCATTAGCAACTAGATCTTTGAACAATGCATCTGTGGTAGTAGCAAGTCCTTCATAAGTGATTAAAAGATTTATTAACATTCATCTATAAATATATATATATATATATAAAAGCAAATATTAATCTATCATCACGAAGTATATATTTTCATATTAAAGAAAAACTTAAATTTTCAAAAAATGGCTGTGGTGAGATTTTGTTATAAATCTTCATTATACTCATAATTATTTATTAAACAGAAATAAAAATCTTTTAAAATTACTGAATTACGCAATTGCAGTAGATATTGCGCACGTATTTTTGATCAAAAACTATCCTCTTATTGTTTGATTTTAGTCTCAACTTTTACAATGTTAACGGTGGTAAATTATAGTACAATGTATATTTAAACAAAATAAACAAAATTGCTAACAAATTGTTAAAATATATTTCCACTTAGTCAACTTGTCATATTCTCCAGTTTATTGATGTTTATTTTATATGTATTAATTTAGTGTTTAGTATTGTAAACCCATTTGTTTATTATTATTTTTAATTTTTTTTAAATAATAATGGTTCATAATTAATAACGCTTAATTGTTATTTTGCTACAGTCAGAGGCGTATTTAAATTTTTGGTGACTGTTAACACAAAATATTGTACATTTTGAATATTAACCTAATTATTATAATTAATGTTTTCTCCTTCAGACAACCATAGTCTTATTACTATTCACTTGGAAATTCTATGTGCATTTTATAAATAACCATTGTAATATTTTATTTAAATCTTCAGATGATACGATTAAGAATTTATTTATGTGTATATTACATTTTAGGGGGGTTAATTATTTGTAATTTCTATTCAGAAGAATCATTATACTGTTCATATTTTATACTTTAAAAGTTATGTTAAAGATTTAAATTGATGCAAAAAAAGCCAAATTATTAATATATTCAAGTCTTATCATGTTTTTTTGTTCTTTATAGCTGGCCTAATAAATAATAAATATTTTAAGTACAAAAATGTGATTTACTTAATATTATTTTATATAATTTTCTAATTATATATTAGTGATGTAATAAGTAATATTTTTGTACATCTTAATCCTTTATAGTTATTTTTATTAAGAAACGTATGTGTAATGTTGCATGGCTAAATTGAATGAAATACAAACAATGAATGATATTCTTACTGAGTTAGTCTATGATTATTTTTTATTTTTATTGTGTTTGGTATATTGTGTTAGTTACTTTTTTAGGTTTTATGTAATTATAACTCACATTTTGGTTTTGGGGATATTTAAATAAATCTATATTGAATAATTCATTTTTGTCAAACTGATAATACTCTATTAAATTAACTTAATATTCTTAAAATATGTCAATATTCGTTTTAATTAACCCTATTTTATCTATATATTGATAATTCTATTTAAAATTTTTGACTTACATTTTGTGGTATTTTTACAACACATTATATTATTTAAATTAATTTTTTTTTTTTAAACTTTTGTTTGCTATTATCAGTTAATGTAATTTTTTTATCATGCATCTGATTGTAAATAGTGGTTTACTTATCCATACATATTATTTTTACTCATTTTTTAAATAATTGGATACATCAGACCTGGTAGGAATTTTGTTGAAGTACTAATTAAAATGCCGGTGTCTTATATGATTAAAATATGTTGATGTATTTTTATGCCAAGTTGACAAATATTCATTATTGTTACCTTACATTTAAATAGTTTATTTCATACTAAAATATTTACTACAAACATTATACTAAAGTCTAATACTATGTAGGACAATTTGTAAATGTATTTTGTGGGTTAAGTTAAAACTTATTATAAATATGACATAAATCTGATGTATTAGACATTTTAAATTATGTACTTCAAAAGAAAAATAAATGTAACACCTTAAGTTTTTTTTTTATTGATTAAGTTATCAATTTTGTTTGTTAATACATTTTTAGATACATTTAGTGTAGTGTACACGTTTGTGAATGTAATAAACTTTGTGATAAGCCAAAGTATTTTTTTATTACTAACATTAAAGATTCTCGTGAACTATCTTGATTATATTTTATTATATTATTTAGTTAAAATTAATTCTGAATGAATTTTGACTACTTTTATTAATATCTAGAATATTTAAAAAGTATTATTAGTATAAATTGTTTTATTGAATTAGGTTTATATGATGCTTCTTGAATATCACACTTTCAATTTGTAATGGCTCTTGAAAAATTTTTGACTTAATTTTCATGATGCGTAGTAGTTTAAATTTAAAAGACGTTAAAGGAATTTGGTTAATTAGTAACTAATAACTAAACATTTCTATTGTGTGGGGCCATCTAAATTATAAAATCATACCTGTACTATAATCTAGAGATATTTAAATCAAAATGACTTATCATAATACTTATTTTGAATTCTTAATTGACTGATGAATGTATTGATACTACATTAATTGTGTTTTTATTTTGTGTCTGACGACACTGTTTGAAGCGTGGAGCAGTAAAAATACTTTGATTTTCTTATATAGCAACTTATATGAAAGGAAAGTAAATCTATATGATACATGTGCTGAAAAAAGTTATACTTTTTCAATACGTTTCTAAACCATTAAAAATTTACATAAAAACGGAAATTTTATGCAAAACCACTTTTTGACGAAATAAATTTTTTTTTAAATGCTCTAACTCAAAAACGAAAACCCGCAAATACTTAAAAATGTTACCAAGTGTCTATGTTAACTAGTGTTTTATAAACATGGTTAAGTTTTCAAAGTATTCTCACAATTCATTTTTTTGAAATATCGATAAAACCAATTTGGTTATCCACCAAAAAATCTCTAAAATGTAATTCAAGGTTTATAATGAGTTGTACTTTAAAATAATAATAATCGTTAAGCACAAATTCTTTACCCCCATCTACGAACCATCCGTTGAATTCGTTCAACTCTTTTTTCCTATGTTCTACTCATAGATAATAAAAAAATTATTTATTATTCAATTTCTTTTTCATCTACAGGACTATGTCTCTCTATCTCAGTAAAATGTTTGTTTGAAAAAATCGTCATTTGTCATATTGCTTCATTACAAATACCTATAATAATATAATACAGTAAAACGACGTTTTTTGTCGGTCACTAGACATTTCCTATACTTGTCAATGTAAAAATGATCTCTCGGGTTTTATTTTATGTAATCGGATAATCCGCTCTTTTGCTCAATACATTACGATAAATTTTAGTATTTGTATAAAAATAAAACCAGGCGTGTAGAAACATTTTTCGTGTTCTTATCGTTTTATTGCTATTTACCGTTATATTATTTACACATAAGTATTCTATCATTATCTATTATAACAGTCTTATTTTATCGTATGAGATTTAATGAGTGCAGTTCGCGTTCACAAGTGTACAATCGTCATTTCATTATGGTTAGTGGTATTTTTCAATTTAATTTAATAGCAAAAAATATATGTATGTAATTATAATTGATTCAGAAATGTATTAATTGTTAAATTATTATATGTTTAATAATAGAAAAAAATTAACTCTGTATTTCAATCACTTAATTGTTTTTCAATTCTCGCTCACAAGATGCTTATAGAGAGCTGGTCCCTTAAAGTCTAAAGAGCGAGTTGCTGTGTGTTTCTATCTCCGAAGGTTTGGCGAAATATCAAAGCTGCGTTGTGAGTAAAATTCCGAAAAAATTGAATTACAAATTGTATGTTATAGAATAATATAGTTTAAGACATGGTATACATGTGTCTACAATCACATATAATTAAACTGTAGGTATCTGAAGGACTTTATAGGTCGTGGACATGTGTCGTTTATGTTTCAAATTACCATTTATATTTCGAAAATAACCGTTTTCTTATAAATTAGTAGCTTTAATATGCATAAAAATTAAAATGACATGATTAAATAATATACAGTAGATTATATACTAATATTGAGTCACAAATATTTGATATCTTTTAAATAATTAGAAATATTTTATGTTCTATTTTGCCTTGCTTGAGGTAGGGATCTCAGTTTGTAGCGAAAATATAAAATTCCAATAAAATATGTTCGCTCTGGAATATATTTCGCTAGTTGCTTCAAATTTTTCATTTTCTTTCAAGAATTGGTAAGCTTGGAGTATAAACTAGTATTTTTGGGTATTGTATGGGCATTGCATTGTTTTTCTCAATATTTTATACGGAAAATTGTAAACTGCGATAAAAAAAAAAAAAAATTACATTATACAATCTGTGACAAAACCGATAAGATACATAATTCCAACTTCAACAATTTATTTTACATGCCTACTATATAATACATGAATATTATATATCATATCGATACGATAACATATTATTATATAGCCCCTTTATAGCCCCCTGTAGAGCTGTAGGTAGGTACATTATTTGTCATATATGATATAATAACTTCTGATTTTGATGCTCACAAAGAAGAAAGGAGTATTTCTTGCATATAATTTTCTAGTAAATAATCCCAAAATTGTACTATTTTATTATAAGATGGCATATCTGTAATCAAATAAAAAACAAACGAACCTTCGATTTCATCAGGTTTAGGGAATACATATTTTAAAAAGAACGGGTGGGCCTTGCTTTGCTGTACAGTTCGGGGTGGAGTGTACCTCGTTTATAGGATAGGTCATTATTACAATGGATTTGTTAAATTTGAATGCAATGATAGATATCATTGTATACGAATAACGATTCTGAACGGAGTTAATGTTTGTCTAAAATG
>JAIPRK010001081.1:0-13754 GCA_025469195.1 Chaitophorus viminalis
TAAAAATCATCGAATTCATATCCAAAGACAATATTATTAGTAAGATATAGTTTTAGATCAATTCTAATATAAATTTTTAAATATTCTATTGTAAACCTAATGTTGGCTAATAACCTTAGATGTTGAAACCTGTAAACCTTTAAATAAAAAAAATAAAAAAAATAAAAATATTGTGTCGAATTTAATGAACTACACAGATATTATGAAAGTAACGTATAAAGCCATGACGTAAAATTGGATAAATGTATTATGTATATATTTTAGGTATCCGAGTACAGAATAAGTGTAGGACTGTGTGTAGGGGACATTTTTTAAAAATACAATTTAGATAATTTTGTATACACATTATATTTTACAGAAATAACAAAAGCGTAATAGTGGTAAACACTATCTACGAAGAGACTAGAAACATTAAGGGCAGTATCACTATTTAAGATCAAAATCAAAATGTATATAATTAAATTGACAAAAAAACATGTACAGAATATATTATCATGCCTACAAATACTTTATTCTAACTATGTATATCCTTATAGTTATCACAGTTATAAGTGTTATTACACTCCAAGCGGCAATGTTAAGATATTAAACAGATACGTAGATGACGAATTTGCTTTTCGACTTTTACTATCGAGCAATTAATACAACCCCTCTTTAATAATAACTGGGTATAAAACTTGCTGTTAATAATATATATAAGTATTTTTATGGTCATAAAATTGAACGATTACGCTAATAGTACAATCATAAAACCATAAAAATGTTTACTATCTTGAGTATAATATTTAATCTATAATAGTATTTACAATAAGTAAATGAGCCATACTGTATAATATAATGATATAAAGACAAGAGGAAAGAACTACCCAGCAGTTACACTTAGATATGAATGACTATATTAAGATTAGAAAATATTAATATTGATATTATACACATAAAAATATTCATATATAATTTTATAGATTCTGAACGGAGTGATAGAATCTATTGATCTTACAATGATGTATGATTTTATTTTATTTTTATTTTTGTGTCTGTCATCAAGTTTTGGGGCAGTAAAAATGCTTCGATTTTCTTAAGCAGCAACTTTTCTGAAATGAAAGTAAATGTAGATGGTACTTGGGCGAGTCAATAATTCAACTTTTTCAATACTCTTTAAAAGCATCGAAAAAAACGATGAAAAAATTACTAAAAAACGGGAAATTTCATGAAAGTTCACGTTTTGACAAAATAAAATTTTTTAAAATTCTTTAACGAAAAAACGAAAGATCACAACAACTTGAAATTTTCACCAAATCTTTATATTGGTGTTATCTATACATGGTTAAGTTTTCAAAGTATTTTCACATAATTTGACTTATTTATAGACAATTTAAATTTTCGATTATTGTAATTTTTTTTTAAAACATCTATAAAATTTAATTGGTTGAACTAAAACTCTTGAAAATTTAATACAAAGTTTATAATAAGTTATAATTATCGTCACTAAAAAATATTGGAGATCGTTTATCTCAAATTTGTATAAATTGTGTCAAAATCACGATAATTTGCAAGTTATTTTGTAGATAAAAATTCATAAAATTTATTCTGTTCATACTTAAGGTTCACTAGGTTATCCATAAGCTATTCTTCAAAAATCTTTAAAAAAATTTCTACCGGACTTAAAAGAAAATATTTTATGACTGTTTAAAATTTAAATTTTTACGAAATTGCTTTATAATTCAATTGAAATATAAAATACTGTATTATAATATACCCATTTTAGAAGACGAACATATTAACTCCGTTCAGAATCGTTATTCGTATACAATGATACCTATCATTGCATTCAAATTTAACAAATCCATGTAATAATGACCTATCCTATAAACGATATTATTTATCATTTGACACGGCCCCACGTGGTGATCGTGGGGTGGGGGGGTGTCATAGATGTAAAATTGCGAGTTAAAAATTAACCGACGGTACGGGTTTGAACCCGCGACCATACGTGCTGAAAGTCGACACATGACCAATGGGCCACCGCACGTTATCTTTCACTTGCAATTTTACATCTATTTAGGTAAACGATCCGGTTGTACGACTAAGGAGATATAACCCACGCGTCATACTCCCCCCCAAGCCACACAACGAGAGATGACCTGGGTCGGAGGTAGTCAGAGCGAGCAGTGATGTGATTTTCCCCGTCGGATTGCTGTGAGCGATGTCTCGAGGGACGTGCCGCCTGGTACGTTGTGAGCGATATCTCGGAGGGTCCGCTCGGCATGCTTAGCGGTGATCCGTGGGGGGAATGTGGACGGACAGCTTTGCGAAGCTGCCGCCGACCGCTGTCTACCTTCCGTCCGCCCGTTTGGCCATTGGTCATGGTGGGAGACCGGTGATTCCTGTTCGGGGAGCCTCCACCCCCAACTGTACATCAGAGCGAGACCCATCCGTTCTTTTTTTTAAATAGTAGTTATATAAATAATATAATATTTAACGACTTTATTAGGATTTTAATTACATGTATTAGAACCTAGTTGGTACTAATTTAAGTGTCAATAGTCATAATAAGCATATACTTAAATAGAAACGTAATTTATGTTTTGACCAATTTAATTTACATTTTAAAAGTTTATTCTTTAAAAGTGGATGAATCCAGTACCTATTTTTCCTTTTTTTTTTTTTACGAAGTCACTAATACAAGATAAGTTTTATAAGATAACTACTGTACGTGAGAGTTGAGGATGTTATCTAAGGGTGTTTATTCAAACAAAATAAAATTAGATAGCACATCTTCATCCTAAGTTAATATTGTTGAAACTTCTTTAGTTTCATTGGAATATGGCGTAGGCTTCATAAAACTAATTTCATTAAATTGGTTTTTTTAAATAATTAGTTCCTTGAGTTTCTTCTGTGTATGGCCTATCTTAATTCGTAGTTCAAATAAGTATATCTCGATAGTATATAATTTAATCTCAATTATATTGAGATCTTCAATACACTGCAGTTACTGAACCTTATTTTATCATCCTGCCCGGCCAGTTAAAGTAGTCTAGCAGACCCGGGTCTAGTGCACCACAAAGAATGGGTAAAATATACTGTGCTGTTAAATTTGTAATTTTATATACACATTATCATACTTGGTCAATCAAAGTTTGACTTTGTCTGATAAGTAGTCTGTTTTTATTAGATTAATTTGTATTATAACCAGTTAATAAAAATACAAATGATTTTTAAACGAGATTCCACGGATTTTGTCATTAATTATTGTTGGGATATGATTTAGTATAAAGTTTTAAATCCAAATGAGCCATTACCTGTTGTCTATAATATCCAAGCATATATATGAACAAGTTTGAAAAAATATTATGTTTGAGCTTTTGGAGTTATTTAAGTTTTCTTGAAATCACGTCTTGCACTTAACAGTTTCATGTTTCTATTTCTAATCGCATATAACATATTCATGGTGAAAATAAGTTTCTTTACGTAAACAAATATAAGCCGAATATGTTTTCAGGTCTTTATGCGGCAGTTACATTTTCAGGAATAGTAAGAGTTAACACCCAAAACCCCTTTGAGAAATCTCTGGGGTTATGGTTTACGGAGAAGTATTCACAGGTAAATATTATAGGTAGGTACGTATTTTAATATACTATACTATTATCCGTTTTTATCAAATGACAGGTGAGTGGGCGACAATTCAATTGATGTAAGTTTAGAAGATATACAAAGTGAAATTCTTGTGAACAAATTAAATTAATTAAAAAATTGAAGAAAGAAAAAACAAACCTAATATACCTGTGCAGTTTTTATGAATTAAAATTGTTTTTTAATCGCGTTAACAAGTTATTTTTATTTGTATTGGTTCAAGGATAGGTATATAATTTAATTTAACTACCGCACGAACATAGAAATAAAATTCAACGTAATATCTGCGGTACTTATATATTTGTTGTAAAATCGATTTTTTTTTTTTTGTGTATTAAAAATAAATGTTTATTGAACTTTCGGTGAATCAGTTTTTATATTACCGTTTATTGTCTTATATTATCTTCATGATTTATATAATATAACAATAGCTATAGATAGACTTATCTATAAATAATAGTATAATAATATGTCCACACATTAAATAAAGATTATGCACGTAATATTGTATTCCGATATCCGATGAATTATTTAACGAATCCAAATATACGCACTATAGTACAATAATAATATATTATATTCGGTTGTTACAAAAAACGATGTATATGCGACCATTAGTTACAGGAACTAAACATATATAACGTTACATGGATGCATAAGTACTAAAATATAGACGAGAGAAGAAACGTATTGAATTTTGGTAACTTGAAACGTATACAAGTATAATGTACGTATGTAAATATATAAGTAGACATGTCTGCATGATTATCTACAGGAAACGAGCAAACATACGAATTGTTTAATACTCTTTCCTATATTATGTTCGGTTAACATGCAAAAATCAGTGGTGATGAATAAAAACGGGGAAAAAAATGAAAAAAAATGTGTACCGAAATATGATAAGACGACAGCCAGATATTATTATATAGAGGAGTCGTTAATAATAAAACATTCGGATATATTAGTAAAAAAGAAATATACTCCCAATAAAATCTGTCCCCCTATTATGCCCCCCACCCGTACCAAGTCATCAATCCGACGATGGACACACACACGCTCAGACAGGACTCAACTGTTTGTAAACGCGGTGGTTTGCGTTTTTTTCTCGTCGACTAACAACAATAATATTAATACAATATTATATGGTTACGTTGTGTCATTGTCGCCTATATTATATAACATAATATTAACATGTTAATTATAATAATTATTATTATAATAATAATTATAATAATATTATAATTTAGTGTAAACTAAAATCTATAAAATTTAATTGGGTGTCCAAAAACTCTTGAAAATTTAATACAAGGTTTATTATAAGTTATACTTATCATAACTAAAAATTATCGGAGATCGTTTTACTCTAATTTTTTTTATAAGCCCATAAAGTTCAAATTTGTATAAAATGTGTCAAAATCGCGATGATTTAGAAGTTATCTTGTAGTTGAAAATTCATAAAAAATTTTCAGTTTATACTTAAGGATTAAAATTTTAATAATAGATTGTCCATAAGCTAATCTTCAAAAATATATAAAATAATTCTACCGGACTCAAAGGAAAAAATTTTATGACCCTTTGAATTTTAAATTTTTACGAAATTGCATACTATTGCCTTATATTTCAATTTAAATATAAAATACTATAATATTATATACCCATTTTAGACCAACATATTATCTCCGTTCAGACTCGTTACTCGTATACAATGATATCTATCATTGTGCAATGTGCATATTATTATAGTCAGCATCTACGTACATTAGAATATGAAAATTTACGATTTGAATCAAGGCATTTTATTATTCACGTTAAAAAGTGAAATTTTCTTTTTTATAGAGTTAACTATTTTTGCATACTGCACGTCATCAAATTACGGTTTTGATTTTTCAAATAGCAAAATTTTGAAATCGTATTTGAATTTTCTTTAATCAGACTTATAGAATCCTAAGTTTATTTATCCGCATACATCGCTAGTACTTTATACGAGCAATATTCTGCTTAGGTAACATGATATTATTATCATAACAGTTGCAGATTTTGATTATCCCAGTTTAAACGTAATCCTCGTCTTAGGGGCGCTGGAATAGGGGACGCATGACGGATGGTATAATATAACATTATATGTGTATAAACCGTACGGAAAACGACGAGAATCACATAATATAATATGCGTTTATAATAATAATAGCAATAATAATAATAATAATGATTTTAATAAAACGGTTGTCTAAATTTGCCGAAACGGGGATGATAGTAATAGCGGTGTGTGGGAATGGGGAGTGGGGATGGATCAAAAGGAACGGCTCTCGTCGGGGTTGCTGTGCGAGGATACGAGAGCCGTGCTCATGTTTATGACAGGTATAATATGTAATAGTCAGCCGTCGTCGGTCGGTTGTTCGTAAAGACTTGCGTTCCGCTCTCTCATCGATTCATGTTTAGGGGCTGCTAGTTTGGCCGTATTATTTACACGTAAACATCCGATACAGACGCGCGTCCGTGTGTACGCTATGCGCCTGTGTTTTTTGTATTTTTCATCGTATAGATCGTTTGGCCTCTTTTGGCCCACTCCCCCTTCCCCATAGTTGGAACACGATTGCAGTAAATGTGCACCGGTAGACTACCGCCGCCACAGATGATGATAAGATGTATTAGATTACTGTACCAGCCCTTCACGTATTATTGTATCGCTGCTGCAATTGCGATGGAAACGCGTGGTAGTGGGTGCACCACTCTACCCCTCCATTATGTATACATGTACAGGGTACAACAGTAATATCAGACGGATTTCATAACAAATGCAATGTAAAAGTATATATTATCAGAATTATACCTGTTTCGTATACATCGTGTTTAATAATATGCACGGGCGAACGTCTCCCCTATACGCTCGGATGTTATTATTCGGTGCAGGTCTTTCATATAAATAATTAAACGTGTAATAGAACGGTAGGTAAACGCACCGACGTCTGTCTATTATGATTATGGTTTTGTATTGAAAGAAAAAAGGATTATTTCCAGAGAGATTTTAGTGTTATATGCGGTGCACCACACATCAATTATTAAAATTTGTTGCTCATCTGTGAGCATGGTATAAAAAATAAAACATACTGTGATGCTGGTATATTACTACGTGAGCTATAAATTGAAGTATGTTATATTATATTCTAAACAAATGTATTAAATTTGTTGACTATTTTGGCATTTTGACAACACAGATTTCCACGGAAAACAACTGCAGCTGTAAGACTACGTTATCTAAAATCATATATTTTATTACACGGATAGAGATGTTTTAAAAATTATAATTTGAAAGAATATTTTAAACACACCTTCTAGCGACATATTATAAATGTTTTATTAACTACAATCAGTGCTATCAGGTATAAATCGAGTTGGCTATTTTAGTTCTGGAGTTATAGCATTTTCCAAAGAAACATTTTAAATATTTTATTTAAGACGGAGCTTCTTAACTTGTGGTATACGGAAACGTCATAGGTAGTATGTGAAGAAAATCTCTATTTATATATTAAAAAAAAAAAAAAATGGAGTGAATCATTTTTAAAATTAAATATTATTTAATAAATAACATTTAATAGTGATTTAAGACATAAAGTTACCAATATAAAATCCGATATTGACGTCATCACCCGTTCAAAAAAACAACTGTCTCATTGAAATAAACCATGATAATTATAATATTAATTTTACATATTTAGTTTAATTTAATATAATTGCTTTTTTTCATTGAATACTAATATTCTCTTGTAGTTCTTAATAAAATAAAATTACATATACTATAGACATAAAATAAATTTATACATTATTATTAAGCAAAAATAAAGTTCAGGAAGTAGGTACGTAAACATTTTCAAACAGTTTAGGTGATACGCGAGTATAAAAAGATTGAGAACCGCTGATCTAAGACATATATTAATTAACCATGATTAATTCATGTAGGTAACCAAATGATAATTATTACACCATTGTACGTATAATATCATGTTAATTTTGGACACGGACGTGTTTTATGAGCTCTTTCACATTTTAAAACAATAATGTTATTTATAATGTATAAATGTTTTTCATAGATCCATAAGAAAAATTAATGTCTGATTACATTATACAACAATATAATTTTGCCTTTTGAAAGGTGAAAAATAATTGTGTTTTGTATACGAAAGTCAAAATCTTCCAACGAGGAGAAAAATACGGTAAGAGGGAAAATGACTGAATAATATATGGTGTTACTATTTTGGTATATTGCTGTATATTATAAATTACGTATAATACATTGCGTCGGTTGAATAATTCTATGATCGATCGAAACGACTCGGAAAATATTTTGATTCGTACGACTCGTATCCAAGGCACCAGAATAGATATTTTTCACCCGCGGTCACATACAGTACCGTGCATATATACATTTTTTCACATCCTTTTGGGGTGTGGGCGTTTGGACCGAGCAAATTGCGTGGAAGAAAAAAAATCGTTCATCATATATGAGTTTGTATACAAAGGTTTTGCCGAGAAATACCGTATTGCATCGTACGCATATTGGCCTTGCACACTCTACCGATGCAGATCATAATATGCACTGGGGACGCACAGAACGCAGTTAATGTGTATGTGATTTGCGTATTTATCACGGCATATTGGCGCGTTTATCACTCGATAGGAACATAAAAGTACAGCATAAAAGTAGTCCATGGCGATATCGTCAATAAGTCAATACGTAGTACACTCTTGACAAACCTAACGTATTATATTATAACTATATAAGTATTAACAGCCACTGGTATAAATAAAGCAATAAATTCATGTTTTTACGTTTTCAAGAAAAATGTACAACCATAAATATTAGATATAAGTATTTAATATTTAAATCATTTGCTATCGATTACCGTACATGCCTAATATTAAGATACGAAAAGTGATGAGTTGGAAAATAAATGATATTTTCTAAATAAAAAAAATACAAAAATGTTTATAGATACACTTAAAGTTAGATTATATATAATTACAATGTATTATCATATTAATACTTGAAATAATATACAAATAATATTCGCTAATTGGACTTAATTTAAGATTAAATTATGCAGATGATATTAGAAAATAAGTATCACTTGACAATTGGCACGGGTATCATATTTATATTGGCATTTATAAACTACTGACAACAGTTATGCTTAGTTATGTTTGTGACATAATTTTTTTTAATTAGGAAAAATATCTATAATCTGTCTTTTTTTTTACACTAGATACTTTTGATATATTTATCTACAAGGCATTGTGCCATTGTGGCGTGGAAGAAGGAGGTGATCTTTGCAGACACTACTTCAGGTTTCTGACATTAAAGCAATAAAACGTAATACTATAATCCTATTGGGTTCATGTTTTATTGCCTTGGGTATTATAATTAAATTATGTTATCGATACAACCGATTTCAACAGTTCAATACAATAAACTATTCGAGAATTGGCACGTTCTTGTACATGTAAATGATAAGAGATATAGCTATTACATAATTTAATTAATATGTACACAAAATGCAAGAGAAGGAAAGAGGTGAATTAAAATAATTTATACAGGCAAATAAAAATTTTTCCGCTTATTAATTATTATGAAAAAAAACTGAGATCTAGAATTTCAAACGAAACATTTACATTATTTCTAAAATTATATATTTATCTAATTATATCAAACACGTAATTTTTCAGGCACAACAGATAATAACTTGGTTTTACTCATAAAAAAGATTGCGGTGCTGTACTGTATTGATGATTGAAAATAATTTCATATTGGTAGCGCTGCGGTATAGTACTATGGTGTTTTGTTAAATACCATAACATTTTATAGTTATACTCAAGTGTATGAACTAACCAGAATTCAGAAATTTTCATTAAGTTCTTGGGTTTTTATTATATACATCGTCTTTAATAATACTGCAGATTACAAAATCCAATGAAATATCACTCAAATTCGATCCGTAAGTGAATTTCAATATTTTACACGTAAATTATTTATTTCGTTGCATGTTATGTTGATTTTACCAGTTGAGGTATATGTAATATGTACTCGTAACCTAAATTAGTATAGTAAAAAAAAATTGTTATTATGTTTTAACCTACCATTTTTTTCATCGAAATAATAATTTATTGTTCTAATTTAAAATGTATAATAAAATATCTATTGAGTGAGGTCGGGTAATTATGTTAATAATATATAAAATAAGAAAAAATTAAACAAAAACTTTTACCAAAACATTATAAAATCATAGGACATAGGGTAGCTACCCTGAGGCCTAGAGCACCATGTACCTACTGGCCGATATAAAAATGCTGTTTTAAATGCGAGTAGAAAAGTTAATTCATAGGATTTGTACTTTTCTGCAATGCGTACATCAACTCGTTTATTATATACAGTATACATAAGAACATAATATTTTGATTTTTCGACACAACACATCTAGACCCTAAACCCCTTGAGACCCATTATGTTTGTCACACCGTGTCGGAAACGATCGTACACATGTAGGAAAATACTTTTCGGACGTGAATTTCAGCATCCATTCGAACAATATACGCCAGGCCAGTGATTTGTTTCGAAGATGAAAACATAATTACACACGAACAAGAAATGCAAACCCTTGAAACGACCGAGGCATGCACACACACACACACGCATTATTATTATTTCTTTTTTATCATAAGAACTACACACGTCATCGGCCGATCTATCCTGTCACATACACGCTCAAGGGAAACCGATAATTATTGTATTTAGGGTGGGTCGACCCCACGATGACAACCCTCTTTTCTTTTTTTCTTTCTTTTTTCTCGTCGTAAACACAGTCGCGGCACTAGCCTACTGCTTACTTTTGACACGCCCATCGAGTGAAACTCCACAATAGAAAACGCGTCACGGAAAGAAACGTGTATACACGCAAAAGTGATGAAACCTATAAGTATAATTTTTTTTACTTTCAAAAATTCTCTCACCGCTGTCGTTGACACCGAAACATACACAAGGTTTTCATTTGTCCTAACAGTTTCTGCCCGATGCGTATACCTAACTGCACAGAGTGGGAGAAATAGTTAATTTTAGTGGATAAAACTATTAAAATTTGATACAATACCATACATTATAAAGTTAAACATTTACAGTGAGATAACTCTTTACATAAATAGCTATTATTGAAATTGGGTTTAAAATAAAAGTCATTAATGACCGCACAATAGGCAAGAAAACGTTATTCTTTTACTCAGAATTTAACTTGCCTAAATTTAAGCATAATAATTTGTTCAGAGATTGTTGCATCAAAAAAGTTAAAAATAAATAATGATTTATTAGGTAAGCACAATGCATTTACACATATTTAATATTTAACGCAGTCAATATTTAGATTAGTTTATATATTTATTGAGAATTATATTGAAATAAAATTGATTAATAGTATTTTAGTTTAATTCATTGTATCTATACAATATGGATTAGGTAATATTAAAAAAAGAAGGGTAACTTTTGTTTGTACATAAACTCTTATATCCTATTAAATTAAAAAAAATAAATTTTTACCCACCAATATACATCAATACTAAAATAAACAATGTTTTCCTTTAAAAAATACGTTAAAAATCATAATCTATTAACTATAAATTAAGAATCCGTATAAAATATACTGCCATGCTCTGGTGAATTAAAAAAAAAATTTTCAATTTTATTAAATTCAGAATACCAAATAAAAAATAGATTCCATCACTCTGTTCAGAATCTAAAATAAAGGTTACAATATTTATTAAGTTGAACTATATAAAAATAAATCACTCAGAAACTAAGTGTTATAATTTTATAGTTTAAATTGTGTTGAAATATTTATGAAAATAATTGAAGTCAGTTCGTTAATTTGTTTATTTATTTAGAAATATAATTTTATTAATTTGTTTGTAGTGAATATATATTAACAAACGATTGTATATAAAAAAAAGTTTTGTCCGACTAAAAATCCGATTTCTCCCACTGTATAGCATAGGATTATAGGAATGTGTTTAGCAAAAGTAAAAACACCGCGAACCGACTGCCTTATAGAGAAATTAATGTTCATGAATAATGTTAAAATATCCATCACACTAGAGAGTACCTAGATATTGCCGACAGACGGATTGTCATATAGTACAATATGGTGAAATAAACGGCTTTAATCGAATGTTGGCTGTTGTTAAATAATGCAACAGTTGGAAGAAAATAAAAATTGAAGCAATATTATATGTATACTCTGTATACATGAATTATAATTTATGGGTATAACCAATATGGAATTATTGCAACGCATTGGCGTGTATAATTATTATACAATTTTACATATTATTATTCACATTCATATAAGGGTGTGTAATATTTTACAGCATGGATAAAATAAAATATATTATTAACTTATTCAGTATTTATTGACAGTAATAAAGTTACAGACAAACGGGTGGGTAATGGGTATATGCCATGTTACTCGTATTAGCTACATTTTAGCTGCTAATGTCTCTCACCATATAGTCTAGAACACATTCTATGTATAACAAAGTAAGGAAGATTATAATCTATATTGTGCATCTTTAAATATAATTTCTATTAATAATAGTCATTCTTTGAATAACTAATATTTTGTTTTCTCTTTGATTCACTAAGCAAGTTAAAAATATTTCATATCAAACAATGAATAAAGTACCGATGTTTATAATAATTTATGTTATCTTAATGTTTATTCTGTTTATTCCATTAATCCAATTCAATTTGTATCTAAATAATTTTATTATAGTTTACTTGTAATATTTATATTATTGATAATGTTATTATAAAATTACTTTACTCATTGCGGCACAGGGCATGATAATCAGATCCAATAAAGTATTATTATTATTAATTATTATTTAGTATTGCAATAACGGTGGTATACAATTAAGATTTGTATACAGCCGCATTACTTTTTTTCGGTATTTAGTTTGATGCATTTTATTGTTGAAATTATAAGGTATTTGTTCCATTTTATATGCAAGTGGAAAATTGGGCAATACATGGGCAAAATTAGGGTTTTCCGATAACATATGCCATAACATTTTGAAATATGTTTTTTCATGACCAAATTGGTCGTGAATAACAATAACAAATGGAAAAAATAAGGGAAATTAATAATAAAAAAAAAAAATATATTATACTATATATATATATTTATATTTATATACCTATGCTTAATACAATAATTATGCCTATACAATAAATCAATCTTCATAGTTGATGGTATAAATACATTTATGGCTTTTAAAGTAAAGGTTTGTAGTGATTTTCAAGTTCATTATTAACACTTTAAATTAAGCTTTTGATCAAAAGAAAAAACTCATATTTTATAATAAAGTTTAATTACTATACATATTATCTTCAATTAATTTAAACTTTATTTAATTAGTATTATAATTCGAGTACTATAATTTGGATCAATCACATAAATTTCGAGTCATGGAGAGTTTATAAAGTATCATCAAAAACTTAAAACTAGTGTTCAGGTGGAGTCTTCGTTGATCCTAGCTGTCGTAAGAACAACAGCTGCTTTAGGTCTTAGTGTAATGCTCTTGGTACGTAGGAGATTTCTGAAAGAATAATTTAAGAACCAAGTTAATAAGTTAAAAATTTTATGTAAATTATAACATCAGTCGATTTACAAACATTGACGTTGTTTTTATAATACATATTGTAGTTTAAAATTATATATTAACTTATACTAACCCGGTTACATAGCCAGAGTTAACGCTTGAAACTTTAACTTTCATAATAAGCGGTAAAGTATCTCTTGCTTTCAATAAGTCGATTATTTCTATTTCACTTCCTAGGTTAACTACAATGAAATATGTTGGATGGTCGTAAAAACTCCTGTAATAAAAAAACATTAAAAAAAAAAAAAACATTCAATCAAATCATCAAATGCTGTTGTAAATAATAGCCACTGAATATATTTTTCAATTCAAAACTGTTTAGGCAAGCATATTAATTGTGACTTTGTTTCAATCGATTAATAAACATAAAGAAAAAAAGAACGGGTGGGCCTCGCTTTGCTGTACAGTTGGGGGTGGAGTGTACC
>JAIPRK010001081.1:13854-97785 GCA_025469195.1 Chaitophorus viminalis
TATAAACAGAAAAAATTTTATGAATTTTTATCTACAAAATAACTTGCAAATTATCGTGATTTTGATACATTTTATACAAATTTGAGCTTTATGAGCTTATAAAAAAAATTTGAGTGAAACGATCACCATTATTTTCTATCGAAAATAAGTTAAGCTTATTATAAACATTGTATTACATTTTAGAGAGTTTTTGGCCAGCCAATTAAATTTTATAGGTGTTTTAAAAAAAAAAAAACTTACAAAAATCGAAAATTTAAATTGTCTATAAATAAGTCAAAATATGTCGAAATACTTTTAAAACTTAACCACGTATAGATAACACCAATATAAAGATTTGGTCAAAATTTCAAGTTGTTGCGGTTGTTTGTTTTTGAGTTAGAGCATTTTAAAAAAATGTAGTATGTAAAAACGTGATTTTGCGTAAAATTTCCCATTTTTTCGTAATTTTTTTTTTGTTTTTTTCGATTTTTTAAAAAGTATTGAAAAAGTTGGATTTTTGACCCACCCAAGTACCATCTAAATTCACTTTTCTATCAGAAAAGTTGCTGTTTAAGAAAATCGAAGCATTTTTACTACCAAAAATCGTGTCCTTAGATACAAAAAAAAAATAAAAATAAAAATAAAAAAAAACACACATCATTGTAAAACCAATAGATTCCATCACTCCGTTCAGAATTTAAAGTATACATCATTGTAAAACCAATAGATTCCATCACTCCGTTCAGAATCTAAAAAATGGATAAATATAAGCAAAATAAAAACAAACATTGATCGATAGTATTCGATATCACATTCATGCTTAAACAGTGTGTAATGTGCAATCGCAAATTATTTATTGTTTTTCTAAAACGAATCAAGAAAAATAGATTATAATAATATTACTTCTAAGATTCAAATATTGCACAAAGGAGTTTGGTTACAAATGTTTAATTACAAATCAGTACTCAGATAAAAAGAAAATATATTTGAAATAAAAGATGCTCGATAAAATAGTTAAAAATAAAATCGTATAACACACTATGTTACCGATTGTAGTAGATACATGATTAAAATTATAATAATATTACCATGGACGAACAACTTACCTTGAGAATCCAAACACCCAACGGGACAGGGTGTACAAATGCATGTCACCCTTTACGAACGTTGGACTTTCCCTAAGCCAGGCCAATTGTCTGTAAGTTTTCAGGTTGCTTTTAAATTTCGATTCTTCTTCCATGTTTTTCTGCCAGTAATCGGCGTTGATTGGCAGCCACAACGATGATGAATTGGAGAAACCTATTTCGATCAATATTCATCGCACAAAACATAATAATATTATATTATAGGTATCAAAACACAATATAATTACTGTATACTATACATATTAAGATTGCAATGATAATATGGACATTCGACTATTTTACCTGCGTTGTTCGAGGCGTCCCACGGGAACGGTGTCCGCACAGGATCTCTGCTGAACTTCTGGAAACGATACGGGCCCACATTTAGACCAGCTGGGTCCACGGTTTGGTCCCAACGTACATTTGTGTCGATCAGACCCAGCTCATCGCCATAATAGGTCACTGCCGTACCCGGCATCAGCATTTGAATCATATGAAGTCCGTCGACCAACATCGGGTTGGTCCTGGTGGCCACTCTCGTGTTGTCGTGGTTACCCAACTGTATGAAACGGCACCGGGGGGGGGGAGGGATAAGAAGAGTAAAGTCGACTTCGACATTGTTGTCATTATTATTATTATTTTATTCCGTACTTACCACCCAGTTAGGCCACATGCCATTGGGCATGTTTTGAAGCCACTGTTTCACCATCGAGTGAACCTTTTGGGCGTCGGACTGCTGGTCGAACGTACCGATGAACATGAAGTTGAACGGAAAATGAGCGCCGGGCGTCGTGTGATTTCCGTAGTACAACATCGTCTTATCGAAAGGGGAGTAACATTCCACCATCATAAACCTATGATAATAGAAAAAAAAATATAGTGTAATTATGTTATGTTTCGTATATTTATAGTTATTGACAAAAGTGTTACAGACAGTGTTGTTGAAGGAATTAGTAACGATTAGAAGTCGTATCCGATCAGTGACGAACAGAAGGGGGTTTTTGTGTGTTTAAACTCTCCCCGAAATATCAAGAACAAAAAGTATAAACTATAAATGTATTACAAATACATAATGGCCAAAGTACCAAGATGTATTGATATTATTTTAATTGTAGTAATAAATTAATACATATGTTTATTTACTATAAGTATCTAAAATAAAAATAAATGCAATATGAATAGTATGATATTAATGAACATTCTAGTTTTTCAACCTAACCTAACCCCTCCCCCCAAAAAAAAAAAAAAATTTCCTGCGTTCGCCCCTGTATCCGATACATCTACTGATCGGTATCAACCGAGAGACATTAACTATCTGCACTGCACTGTATACTGTACTTAGTATACCAATTTATAACAATATACCTATAAAAAGAGATGTCTGTTTTGTAAGGACTCGAAGTTAATAAAGTTAACACCACTTGATCTCTACTAATGACTACATAAAAATAAAAAGATATCATTTTTTTTTCCTATTAGCCTATAATTTCTACAAGCATGTTGTTCAGGAACTCGTAAGCTCCCTCCCCATTCGTGACGAATTCTGGACTTTAGTTTTTAAAATAGTTTTGGATTATTTAATTTTGATAATAGTTAGCATATCCGATTGTTGACGTGCCCATTTCGATTAACTATAAAGTTTTGAAATAACAACAAAATGTAAATATGAAAATGTTTGCATGTTTTGGTTTTTAGAACAGCATAAGACCAAATTACCATCAATTAGATGGGCTCATTCAACAAAAACCTATCCAATAGCCGAATTCAGTTACATTACAATGCTTGTTATAAAAAAATTGTCTTTATAGATAATGTAATAAAGAAAATATAAATACAAAAAAAAACATAGCATCATAATATTAAATGGATGAAGTTAAAAGTCGCAGTGAAGGTACGTCATGTAATAACTAGTTACAAGACTTTTTAACCATTAATATTAATATATTATGAATGTATATTTGCCACTGTTCTACGATTAAAATGTATAGATGTTCGATACAACTGTACAGTCTCATTTTGTTAAATGTACACAAAAAAGTCACGTAAGTTCGTTGTATTAACTTGGTTTTCTTTTCGCTGGTTCTGTAGCTGTCCAACATACGTCTCCACACGTACACCATAGAATATGTCTCCGGTTGATCGAGCGTGCTGGTGTGCGTCAACGAGTCGTAGTCCGTGTCTAAATAGCCGATTTTGTGCGATTTCGGCTCATTGGCTAGATCCTCTCTCTCGAACAAATAATTAACCGCGTCGAACCTGAAGCCGTCCACGCCGCGTCCCAACCAGTACAGCAACGTGTTCTGTGAACAATTATTTGGGAAAAAATTTCGAACTGCATTATGTACAAAATGATCGTCAACAATGATCGGCGTGGACTCACCTTGATCTCCTCTCCTACCGATGGATTCCTGTAGTTCAAGTCTGGCTGTTTCACTTGGAACTGATGCAAATAGTACTGTTGCCGAATTTCGTTCCATTCCCACGCGGATCCGCTGTTGAACACGCCTAACTGGAAACAAATTACGAACATTTTGTTAACAAGTACAACCATGCACGCAGATCATATGTTATAGCTTTTGATATTTTTTTTTAATACGTGCAGAGGTCAAATTCTGTGAAATATTTCATAAACGGACACCACCTCTTATTCCGTCCAGTCTCATAATAATAAAATTAGGGAAATTTCGCTACTAGGAATATTGCTCCACCGACTAACGTATACAGTTTATTCTTATCAATTTCAAAACGTCAGATAGTACGTAAAAATGTTCAAAAAATATAAGTGATACGTGAATATAAAAAGGTTGGTTTTGTTTAAGAAGTCTATACTGTGTCGCTTAGCCATTTCGGCTTTTACCAGTCGAAATATCATATTCTCGCTTTGATTCAGCAAATATTTCTGAAAATTTAAACTACATCTGATTTTTTAAAATAGTTTTATTTTAAAATCTGAATAGAGTAAAGAATGTATTGACTTTATAATGACATGTGTTTTAGATTTTGAACGGAGTGATGAATGTATTAATATTTAATTTTAAAATGATGTGTTTATTCCTTTTTTTTATATTTATGATTAAAAAAAATTTTGCTGGGACAAAATAATTGAAAATTGAATAAAAAGTTCTAACTGTCATTCAAAAGTTATGAAGCTACACAGGAACAATAACTTTTTATAAGCATTTAAAGTGTAAATATTGACAACATTTGTTAAATTCATAAATAAGGGCTAATTATTTTGTAGTTTTTTGTAAACTTTTTTATAAACGCTAAGATTTGAAAATTGGATACTATATGTTTTTTTGTTGTCTATATATATGACAAAATAATAAATTATAAAAAAAAATTAACTGGTATCTAAAGTCATGTTTTAGTCAATGAAAATGCTTTAATTAGTTATTTTTTTTTTTACATACTTTAATATTCAAAATATTTTACTTGTATCAATATAAAATATATTACAATTTAAATATAATATAATATATCCTACAGCCTAGACTGACAAATCATCTCCGTTCAGAATTATTTTTCGTATACAATATATAATGATACCTATCATTACACTAAATTACACAATACACATCCATTATAATGACTTACTTTATGACCAAAATCCACTCTACCCTTACTGTTAAGCATAGCTAGTTTTTGGTTTTTTCATTTAATCTTTATATGTGAATTATACAACAAAATTGTTTTTATGAATTTCATTGGAATACGTATAGTGTTGAAATTGTATAAAAACTTTAAAATATCAAAATAATTGTACCTAAATGGTTAACATTAAAAATTTCTAATAATTTTTATTATTTTCTGAATTGTTACCAAACACAATTATTTAAAAAAACTGTACATTTTATTATTTTTATAATTTTAACTTATATGCTATCCAAAATATAAAAACCCCACATAATATTTTAATATAAATCTGCGAGTATTATCTATTATCATTAATATCGAATAATTTTGGTCTATATTGCAGTCTTGGATAGTTTTCATCTTTAAATAATGTATAGGTATAATAGTATAATGTAAATAAACTGAAACTATATGTTAATTTTCGTTAAAAAGCTACTATTTCGATTTTTGTTATTATTCTTTTATTTCCTATGCATTTATACATTTATAGCAAAAGGTTTTATGTATATTTATTGTGAGTATATATATTTATATATATGTTAACGTTTACTGGACATATTGTTTGGACATTATATTATATTTTGAACAATGTGTAATGACTAATGATTAATAAAAGGGAGAATAATGATTTAATGCAAATTATCAATGAAAATATTCATGTTATGAAGGCAATACTAGTTTAAATAAATAAGAAATTTATAATTATAAATATTTCATAATTGTTATAAACTTAAAAGTTCCATAATAAACATGACATTGGCCGTTTCAGCAACGAACCTGTTAAAATATGTGTTTTTTGGACTTTGACGAATGGAAAAAAAACTCTGAATGACCAAGTGGCCAAGTGTAAGTTTATAAGTTTTAGGCATCGAACTGTTATCCATGTAACGTTGAATATATTACGGATGCGTATAGAATAGTGTATATAATAAGAGCGTGATTAATGCACACCTATAAATGTTTATATACATAAATATATATGTCCATAAAATAAATATGACACGCATAGGCGTGCGCACGGGGGCAGCAGAGGCAGCATATGCTGCCCCTGGAATTTCTTTGGGGCTACCGGGGCCGGCAAATATTAAATAATGGGCCTCGGTAAAATTATATTTCCACAATTTATTATTATTATTATTATTTTTTTTTCATTTTTGATAAAGTATATATAAATATTTTATGATTATAGAATTTACCAGTATAAATCTAATAAACCTGTCTACTATAAAAAGAAATAGCTATGATTTGAAATTGTAAATATTATTATCATTTATGGTCAACGGATCTAAAAATAAACTGGATTTAATGTTTTAATATTTAAAATGTTTGTTATAAGCTTTGTCACAAGTTGTGGTTGTGATAGGAGTTTTTCTAAGCTTACCATTGTAAAAAGCAAACTTGGATCTACCACGACACAGTATAGACTAAATAGAAACAATAATGATGGTTTCTATTTGTCAAACAAGAATTCATTTCTTCTGTAAATATTGATAGTGTAATTGATGAATTTAAAAATTTAATTTCTGTAGAGCATCGATTAGTATTATAATTTATAAGTTTGTAAAAAAAAGTTTATGAATATTAATAAGAATACCCAATAACTAATTGTTATTACTTTAATTATTATGATTTTTAAAATATTTTTTTTTTCGTTATTAATATTTGTTTATTTTATCATATTATAAATAATAAATATTAGCCATAGGCTTGTGGAGATATACATCTTTAGTGACTTAGTACCTTATGGTTTATAGAATTTTTATCCAAAAAACACAAATAATCAATTCAATTTTAATTTTGATACCCAATATTAAAAAAAGTAAAGCTATGGGCAGGTTTTAATGTTGAGTTTGAAGAATGGGCCGAATTAATCTCTTGCTGCCCCTGAAACCGGAAGCTGCGCACGACTATGTATATTGACACGATATTCACACGCACGGGGGCCGTTTAACTTACCCAGTTGTTCGGAGGCGTTCTGTTGCCATGTTGGTCGATGATCGGATCTTTCCATATGTAATAGTCGGTGTACGGTTCGATTTTATTAATCGACTTTTGGAACCATTCGTGTTCATCACTGGTGTGATTGGGTACAAAGTCCAACAAAACTTTTATACCTGTGTGTTAGCGAAAAAAAATGATAACATAATGATATAATTTACGGTATTATACATTCCCTCGAAAAACATTCCTGTGTTCAAATATGATTTATTCTGTATTATAATGGTATACGTACCGTGTTTGTGAAACTCATCTCTCATGTGTTCGAAGTCTTCCATTGTACCGTACAATGGGTCGACCTCTTTGTAGTCCGATATATCGTAACCAAAATCATTTTGCGGCGAAAGGAATATGGGCGATAGCCACACCGCTCCGACGTTTATACTTTTGAAGTACGGGACTTTTTGTGTTATACCTGTAGACCAGAATAACATGTTAATACGCAAGTGAAACGTTATGATAATAAATGTTTAAACGTATTATTCGGTTAAGTTTACGAATCAAAGCCTCCTTGTTTTTGCTTTCGAAATATAATTCGCCGAGGACAAAAACTTGATTTCGTGAACCCGCTATGGAAAAATAATTCACTCTACAGGTGAAATAAATACTCTTAGACGTATTACACTGTTCGTACTATCATCGATTATGAATACTATTTATAATCAATATCACTATATTATTATGTTCATTCGATGTTTTTTTTTTCAGGAAATGCAACTGACTATATTTTACGTTTTAGTGTTCATTAAATACAAGTTAGAAAAGTGAAAAATTGTCTATTGAATGTTTGTGTGTATAAAAAAATAAAGAATTAGCAAAATATAAGTTATCACAGTGATAATAATATATTTTCAATATACATAGGAATAAATACAATGCACCGGTTCCTTGACATCATATTTCCCGCCTAAAGGCTCTCACGCTGTATTACGAGATTACGAGTTTTATGCCTATTAGTCCGCAGTAATAGGATTTTTTTCTTTAATAATTTAATTTTTCATCTACAACTATGATGCCTAATAAAATATTGAATGCAGCGTAGGGAACGAGATATTTTCATTTAAATGCAAAGTACTGGGTTTGACCAATATCAAAGTATACTGTATACTTAATAATTAGTTAGTAATTGCTAGTGTGCAGTTGAAACATTGTATACATTAACGAGTCAGAAAATACATACTGTACTGTATATCATTAAATTTATATCAATCGCTGAATTTGGACTCAAAAAAGTCCATTGGAGTAGATACTGAGATATTTTAATGACTAAAAGTAAAGCTCGAGGGAAAAAATAAATTGCACCAAAACAGTGAGGAGAAGAAATAGATCATTATTTTTGAAAAAAGTATGAGGGAATTCTGATTTCCATCGAATCCAGTAAATATGGACATCCAATATAATCATTTGGTATAGATCATAAATACATAAAATATTTGAGAGTTGATTACTCATGTTAAGCGAATTGACACATACATATTTTTATCGGAATTTCTATATAAAAGTGTTTGTAGTATAAGTGATAAAAAGTTTTAAAGAGGTATATATTATATAATTATAGGCATATGCATTTTGAGATCAAATTATGGATCAAAAATCCAGGGTTATCATGATATGCCCAAGAGTACGAAAACGGTTTGTAAAACGTTTGGTATTCCTATCAATAAAACTTTATATACATTCCATTACATAAGATTTATTCGATGTAAAGTTTCACGGTGAAACTTAAATGATAAATCCTATCCAAACAGTATTCCTATATCTACATTGTTATGTGATCACGGTGTATATATATGTTTATATATTATGCACTAACCGTTTAGATCTCCGATGCCGTCACCGTTGCTGTCTTTGAACGATCGGACGTATATCTGATAGATGATGCTGGACTGCCACCAATCGGGTTCGAACGAGTTGCTCAAGCCCTCGTATACCAATTCGGACGACACAAGTCCGCCGGTGGCGTACAACCACAGCAACGCCACTGCCACGGGTCGGAACATGGTGCGCTCGACGCGGTGCGTTACAACGCTTCCAGGTATGTATACTGCAATGTCACGAAAGTCTGCGTGTATAAAAAATATATTTTAATAACGTATTACAATAATATATCACGTAAGTACTTATACCCCGAGAGTGGACCGGTGTGATAATGACAAGTCCACCGGATGCCAACGACTATTTATGCACTCGGACGGCGAACGTTAATGTTTACGAGTTATAATATCTCGACGTCATAACATAATAATAATAATATTTAGTGTTAGCGAGTGAGTGGATCGCGTCTACAGCACACGTATCTTTCAACTGATGTGTTAGTGCAGTGCGTAAATGGTAATCGCAGTAGGTATACACAGTCAAGTGTTTCTCCAAGTAGTTACGGGTTGCCATCGAGTGCATTCGAAATAATAAATAGTATAACACCATAACACCGGGCGAACACGGTACACCACATTATGATAATACGATTCCTTCCCGGCCGACGGTAATGACATCGCACGTACCGCTGCCCACATGTCGTTTACCCGGTTACCGTCCTCCCCGGAACTTTGACCGAACTCGATCCGAACGATTTGATCGTATAGTCACATCCATCGACATGTTATTTTTCTTCGCGTTTCGCACCGTACATGCATGCTTAACATTTTTATTTGTATATTATAATAACGATATTATATCGACTGTATTACTATAGGTCATTAGTAGCGATCATGTGTTAACATCAAGGTATTTAAATAATTGAAATATAAATATAAATTAATAAATATAGGTAAATACATTTCAACTAATGATTTGATTAGATAGATCTGTGTAGTTTGGTGTCTTTGATGAATTTAAATGGATTGTAGATGTTTATTGGTTCGTTGTTGAGGCGTTTGGAGATGGCCGTCATAAGTAATCCATGGATCGGGGTCTGTTTTTACCATGATATATTTATGTGTATGTCCTATCGATTTTCGAAAACTAGACCATCTAGTATTTTATCACGTATAGGTACTTGCATAATAGACTATAATATAGAGTACTTGTATTGACATTGTATAATATAGATATTTCATAAATTTCGAAATATTTCAATGAAATTTGTGCTTATTATAGGCACGGTTAGAATTTTCGATTAAAGTTAAATAGATATAATATCTTATTAAGCTTATTGGTTCTACTTCTACTATCTATAGAAATATAAACTGATCAGAGGGACGTCTATATCTCTGAATCTTTTTTTTTTTTTTTTAATGAGTAATAGTGCATTGGTTCAAGTTAAAATTTCCATTATCACAATATCATTCATCTGTCCCTTGTATTTTACTATTTTTACCCAACCATGGGGTTTATTTGAAAACCTATCGAGATAGATGGAACAATTTAATCGTCTTGACGTCTTGTAGTTCGATAAGTTAATTATATTAATAAATAAGTAATTATTGTCTATTACGGATTACATTTTTTAAAAAACTTATTAAAGATGTAAACTTGATTCATTCATTAATGTGTTAAATTTATTATCTAATTATTTATTATCTATTTACTATCTAGTATAAGACAGAAATAATGAATTTACTTGAACGAAACTTTTTGAGATTTCATATTGTTTCTAGATACGTTTATCTGTTTTGATTTTTACTCGATTTTTCAACGATACAGTTTAGAATAATAATGTTTTTTTTTTTCGTTTGAAAATATAACTTTTAGATTCTGAACGGAATGATGGAATCTATTGATTTTACAATGATGTGTTTTTTTTTTTTTTTTTTGTGTCTAACGACACCTTTTTTTGCAGTAAAAATGTTTCGATTTGCTTAAACAGCAATTTTTCTGAAAGGAAAGTGAATGTAGATGGTATTTAGGCGAGTAAAAAATTTAACTTTTTAATACTTTTTGAAAAAATCGAAAAAAACGATAAAAAAATTACGAAAAAACGGGAATTTTTACGCAAAATCACGTTTTTACAAACTACATTTTTTTAAAATGCTCTAACTCAAAAACGAATAGTTATGAATTATATATATATTTTTTTTTAAATCAACAAAAATTCCAATAAACAGTACGGCCATGGTCATGGAAGATAAGACTGTCACCACAAGAAAAATCATATTTGAATTTTACTAAACTTAAAAAGTTGATTAAAAATTAATGAATAATAAATGACGATTTCGTGTATTAACATTTTTCTTAAAATTAAATTTATAAAATGTATGAAATGGTTATCTTGGTTTTTATTTTAAAAAAAATTTAAATACAGTTTTAGATATTGCAGTTAAATTATCTTATTATTATTGTGGAATTAAAAATATTTTCATTATAGCACTGAAGTATAATAATTATTTAAAGAAAAGATTTTAAATGTTGAGTAGAACAAAAGTTTCTGCACTTGTCAGATCTTAGTAGATAACTAATCAAGCTAACTGTATAAACTTAGATTTGATTTAAAGAAAAACACAAAAATTACACTTCTTTCAATCTTAATTTAAGAAACAAAGATCACAACTTTAGTATTTGTTTACAAAATGTATTTTAAGACAATTGCAAAAATAACATTGTTAAAAAATAATAAAAACATTTATAACAATTCTAAAAAGAAAAACATATTTTATTCGAAATATTTACTGATAATACTGACGTTTTACGCCTTTATTACTTCTTCTTTGTACATGTTTTTTGTTTTCAAACTTTCATTGATACCTAGTCATTGTTGATTCTTGCTGTAGTGAGTACAAGACCTGCTTTTGGTCTTAACAATATGTAGTTAGACTTGACCAAATTACTAAAATTAAAAATTTGAAAATCATTGACATCCGGAAGAAGTATATATTTCTGTGTTTTTTATACGAACATAATTAATTCTCTTAAAAAATCGTGTTTTTTTACTTACCCAGTTACGTATCCTGAATTGATACTGGAAATTTTGACCTTTAAAATGTCCGGTAATGTTGGTCTAACTGATTGTACGTCAATAACTTCTAATTCACTGCCGAAATTAACGACGATAAAGAATGTTGGATGATCATAAAAACTCCTAAGAATGAGTAATTGTTGTTACAATCAAATATACAACTGTGAAAATTAATTTGTTATATTATTAGCAATGTATTCTCCTGGAATAATTTTAACTATTTAAAAATATTGCTTTACCTTCTACAATAAGAGATAAATGATTTTAAAACTTTTTTTTTTTTTAAATCTGATATTTGCATCATTTAACTTATAAATGAATAAAATATCAAACATTTTATAAAAATAATAGTAAATGTCAAATTTTACTGAAAAAATCTATTTAAGTCTTGGGATACACAACATATTTAAATAATTATTATGTCTAAACCTGACATAGTGGCATGTGTGGCTAGTTTTTGTTTCAATTGTCATTAGTGTAATATGTATTAAAAACGATCATAAAAACTCAATTACGTTATGTAATTTACGTAACTACTATGTGGGCTTGGACTAGATTATTATCTTATTATCTGTTTGGTTATCTGTCTTCGTTAATAATGCATACAAATATATCAAAACTAATTTTGTAAAAGACTCTATGATATAGTTATGATATCAAAAATATCAAGTGACTTAATCAGGCATGAGCTTTGAAACCGATTCTATTTCCGCATAATATAATCAATCATTTAATAAAATAATAATATCAAATATATATAGAAGTATAAGAAAACGTTAAATACCTCGAAAAACCGAACACCCATTTCGATAGCACGTACACGTGCAAATCTCCTTTGACAATTGTCAGGTTCTCGCGGAGACGTGAAAGCTGTCTGAATGTCTTCAAATGGCTCTTGTGCTTGGATAACTCTACCATGTTTTCATGCCAATACTCCGCGTTTATGGGTAGCCATGTCTTCGTTCCGTTGGTGAAACCTGATCACACGTTCAGTTATACCACGAATTCATATTGTCGTATAGTTGCATGATAATTGAACATTTAAAAACAAATCGATTCCCGGCATTCGCGAACGATATGTATAAAGCTGATTTCGTAGTACCTGCGTTGACCGAATCGTCCCAGGGGAACGGACTTCTCTCGGGATCTCTGCTGAACTGCGTGTACCGTAAAGGACCGACGTTAAGCCCGGCTGGGTCAACGGTCTGGTTCCATCGGATGTACGTGTTCTGAACCCCGAGCTCGTCCGCATAGTAAGTGATTGACGTGCCGGGCAACAGCATTTGAATCATGTGCAGACCGTCCACTAACAGCGGGTTCGTCCTGGATCCGACCCTGGCGTTGTCGTGGTTTCCGAGCTAAACGGTCGTTAATGGAAAAGGTTGTTAGTAAAATGTATTTTTACCGTTTTCACGTTAATTGCTACTGTCAAAGACGGCAGTGTCAAATCAGTGGTATACGTATATTATTATGTTCTCTTTTACGTAATATCCTTAAAGTCTATACAATTAAAATTAAAAACCCCGTAACTCACCACCCAGTTGGCCCACTTGCCTTCAGGCATGTTCAACATCCATGATTTGATTATATCGTTAACGTCGTAAGCATCGGACTGTTGGTTGAATGAACCGATGAGTAAAAAGTTGAACGGAAAGTGAGCGCCGGGATTGGTTGAGTTACCGTAGTACCGCATAGTGTTGTCCAACGGCGAATAGCATTCCACCATGAAGAAGCTGTTGCCATCGAAAAGTATATATAATTAATTCGTGAGAATTTTTATTGAATAGGATGATTATATTGAAGAAGACATTTCCAAATAGGAAATGGGAAATATTTTTGGTTTGCCTGCGATGCCGAAACCTGTCACCCTTACTTAGGTATGTTCTCGGACGTAGACAGTACTCATTAAACATTTCCTATCATTCGATCATCTTATCATTCGATCTATTCCGTAATTGGTCTCCCTTACTTGGGTATTTTCTCGGATACAGAATATTCGTCCACCGTTTCTCGCCACAAATACACCATTTCGTACGTTTCCGGTTGATCGAGTGTGTTCGTATGAAGTAGACTGTCGTAATCGGTGTCGTAAATCCCGGGCTTATTTGACTTCGGTTCGTCTTCTAAATCTTCTCTCTCGTACAAGTAATTGACGGCGTCAAATCTGAACCCATCCACACCACGTCCCAACCAGTAGAGTATCGTGTTCTAGAGACGTTTTTTACAGCAATAGTTATATAGATACTATTATAATTTAGATTTTATCATGCCAACATGTCGTGTGCAATGAATCGTCAAGAATTACCTTAATTTCCTCTACTACCATTGGGTTCCTGTAGTTCAAATCAGGTTGCTTCACTTGGAACGCGTGATAGTAGTACTGCTGACGCTTTTCGTTCCATTGCCAAGCAGGCCCACTGTTGAACACACCCAGCTAAAAGACGATAATGTTGTTGTTGTTATTGTTATTTTTTTTTTTTTTTAACGGAATTCATAGAGTTATTTTATATTATTAAAGTGCTAAACACATGAAATAATACTATTGATAATTATGATCCGTAAGTATATAAATAATTTATTTTAATTCTTTTACGCACCCAATTATTCGGAGGTATTCTATTGCCGTCTTTGTCATATTTGGCGTCTTTCCACACGTAGTAATTCGTATACGGTTCAATTTTCTCTGCGGATTTAATGAACCATGGATGTTCATCACTGGTGTGGTTCGGAACAAAATCCAATATTATTTTTATCCCTGGAAATAGAAAAAAAAATTGTCAATATCCTCTATTGCAAAACCTGTGGGTGGGGTACTCACCATTATTGTGGAATACATCTCTCAAACGATCAAAATCTGCCATAGTACCGAATAATGGATCGATCATCTTGTAGTTTGATACATCATAACCAAAATCGTCTTGTGGGGATTTAAATATAGGTGACAACCAAATAGCACCAACGTTGATACTTTTGAAATAATCAACTTTTTCGGTCACACCTTTTAAAAACATAATAATATTTGGTATAATATTATTATACCGGGTAATTATCAAAAATTGGATAACATTTTATATCATGTTCAGTTTTACTAAGGAGGCAATTCGGATGAGTACTGTCCAAATAAAAGTAAAATTATCCATTTAATGAATCAAAATATGCATCGATATTTGACTGGATGTAAGTTGTGAATTTTCATAAAATTAGAGTTTAATGTTTCTTTCAAATTAGATTATTTGTAAAATTAAATATTAGATATATCAAATGTATAAGAATTTCAAGTTGTTGAGGAATTAAAAAAGTTCAAAAATCGATTGCCTACAAATTATTTTTTAACACTTTCCATGAATGAAGACTCTATTAAGTCAACAACAATAAAGAATATTTGAAAACGATAAGAGCACTTCATCAGTCATCGTAAGTACTAAGTAATGTATTTACATAATGTTTTGATAATCGAGTATTAGATGGTGATTCAGATGTATTGTTTTATATCCTTTGAAAAAATTGTTTTCAAATGTTTATTTTGAAAATTAAATTAATAATGATAAAAAAAAACTTATGATAATTAAATATTAAAATGAAAAGTTATTTATTAAGAGAAAATTGTCATTCTAATTAATTATTGTTTTTGACATAATTAACATGAGATATTAATTTTTTTAAATTGTTTAAACATAGTATTTGAAAACAATGACTTCAATCGGTTTTTTGTTACTAATTTACTATTTAAATTATACTCTATAAATCTTAGCACCTAAATAAAAACTAAATATATTTAATTAATAGAATTTTCTTAGAAAAATTTGAATTATTACTTACTCATTTCTAAAAGATCTTAAAAAATAAAAATATTTTTAATTGAAAATAACAATTATGGTAATTCTGATAGGAGATAATTTATTATTATTATTAATAGAATATTTCAGATATTTAAGTCTAACCAACAAATGTATTGAAAGTAAACAAATAGGTATGTATTAAATATATAATTTCCAACTATAGGAATTATGTAATAAGTATACATATTAAATGCAGCATAACATATTATATTATATAAATATAAAAATTAGCAAAATTTATTTTTTAACTCAAAAATTTTAAAACAAAAAATGTAAAAAACAGAAATTATAAGCACAACAAGATGAACGTCATAATACCTAGTTAACCAACGCTAACCATTATACTAAATGCGTAATTAATTTTAGTTAATAGTATTTTCTACAGTAAGTCTGTAAATAAATAATACTGTAAAAATAATATTAAATCGATAATATTGTAAAATTATATCCAGGATTTTCCGAAAGATAAAATTCTTTTGAAGTTTTCTATAATAATTACACATGTAACTGAATAGAGACAATAATTCATTCTTCAAATAATTGATATTAAAATTTAAACTTTTTTCTCTTTATTATGGTTGTTTATATGAATTTTTATAATATTTAATCAAATTAAATTAATTTTTACAAATATTTTATCGTAACCTCAGTATTTTTATCATTCATAAAAATAAAATAAAATTTGAAAACTTATTAAAAATGTCAATGTTTTTACTATAATTATTTTTATTTATTTGTTCTTGACTTTAAAATTAATATTTACAATGTATGTTTTGAACAGAGGTGTTCAATTCCAGACATTATACAAATAATAACATTTTTTTACCCTTATTAGTTATTCCCCATGAAATTATCATAAAAAAGAAAATGTAAAATAAATTCTCTTTGCAATTTATCGTAGGATGTTTACGTATTTTTATCATTGGACGTACCGTTAAGATCTCCAATTCCATCACCATTAGAGTCTTTGAAAGACCTCACGTAAACCTGATAGATGATGTCCGTTTGCCACCATTCTGGTTTGAAGTCCTCGTTGAATCCCTTATATATGTACTCGGACGATACAAAACCATAGGAGATGAACAACGAGACAAAAACAATGGTTTTTAACATTTTCACGAATCAAGAAGAATTTATTAAAATACCAATAATGTAGGTATTGCTGTTCTGTAACGGTACGACGATGAACTGTCAGTACAATAGAACACATCCAAACCAGGGTTGTATATATATATATGTAAATTTCAGACATCGAATCGTTAATAATCGGCGGTTAAACCTCAACCATAATACTAATCCATTGGATATAATATTATTTCTTAAGTATTTTATGTTCGTATTGTTTGTTCTGAGTTTTATGTCTGCACAGGATTAAAACTAAATTATTCAATATCAATATTGGTACGGATTATGTATATTTATACTACCCATAAAGTCAAATTAAATGATCGTACTATATACGTATTATAATAGTGTTATAAACCCCAGAATATTTATAGTAACATTTTTTATACACATACAAATGATTTAGTAAAATAGAGCATTACGAATGTTTGTTGGCATTGCATCGCGACAGTAATAAATGATTAGATAGAATTTTACACGATTCTATACACACGAATATAGGTAATACAGACAAACATAGAGATCAGGCAGTCGTTTTTCTACATCTTAAATGTGAAATTGTCATTTCATCATTAATCATGTTGTTTTAATAAATTATTTAACCATTTGTCGTGGGATATTTATTTGGTTCTGAACGGAGTGATGAAATTTATTAATTTTACAAATATATGTTTTTTTTTTTTTAATTTTGTGTCTATCATCAGATTTTGGGGCAGTAAAAATGCTTCGATTTTTTTAGATAGCATTTTTTCCGTAAGGAAAATGGATGTAAATGGTACTTCGGCTTGTCAAAAATTAAATTATTTCAATACTTTTCAAAAGTGTAGAAATAAACCATAAAAGAAAAACGAAAAACGGGAAATTTTACGCAAAACCACGTTTTGACAAAATACATTTTTTTTTAAATGCTTTCTATATATAGTTAAGTATTCAAAGTATTTTGACATTTTTTGACCTATTGGTAGACAGTTTAAATTTTCGATTTTTATAAGCTTTTTTTTAAAATCCATAAAAAAAAATAAGCTGTACAAAAACTCTTGAACATTTAATACAGGGTTCAATATGAATTATAATTATTGCAACTAATAAAAATTGAAAATCGTTCCACACAAATTTTTTTTATAAGCCCATTAAGTTCAAATTTTTAAAAATATGTCAAAATCCCGATAATTTGCAAGTTATTTTGTAATGAAAAATTCATAACATTTTTCTATTTAAACTTAAGGTTCAACATTTCGCACAAGGTTATCCATAAATTATTCTTCAAACAACTATAAAAAATTTCAGCCAGACTTACAGGAAAATTTTTTATGAATGTTCAAAATTTAAATTTTTAAGAAATTGCATAAAATAATAAATTATTCTCAAACGATTTAAAATATTTGCCATTATTCAAAAACTATAAGTTGTAGCAACTCAAAATTTTTACCAGTTGTTTAGATTCGCATTTCTTTTAAGTAATATTTTTTCAGAATATTATATTGATTTTTAAGCAACTTATAGGCACTTGAAATATTCGATTGAAAATTTAATAGAAGATTCTACAAAAGTTTTTCTTACTATTGTTTTAAAATTATTAAAATTCATGGGCACATTTTTTTTTTTCAAAAGTGTGAACAGCAAATATTGATATTACAATTTAAATATAACATAATATATTATATATACCTACTTTAGATTAACAAATCATCTCCGTTCATGATCGATTTTCATGTGTAATGATACCTAGCATTGAGTTGAAATTTACAAATCTATTATAAAAATTACCTATCCTATGAACGAGGTACATTCCTCCCCTACTGTACAGCAGAACGAGGCCCATCCACCATCCGGTTCTTTTTTTAATTTGCTGTGATTTAATTCATAACAATAGTATACCTCTACTATTTGCTTGTATTAGTTGGGTAGATATACATTTCGCATACGTTTCCAACAATATAATTATTTTGATTTAATTTCGCTCTTAAAGAAGAGAAAGCTTATTTAATATAACTTAAATTATGTAGAACAATATACTTTTTCTTATTGTAACGATTCGTTTAAACCATTTTATATGTAATAATCCTATATATTGTCATAAAAATACGATTTGTTCATATGGAGTACAAATAATTATTGAAGAAGTGAAATGAGCCGTACACAACTACCGCAGCGTACATTTCGATAAATTGGTTATTTGTTTCTAATTTTCTCTAGAAACTTCTTGGTAAACAACATAATGGACTTTAATAGTGATTAATTAATGATCCGTTATCACACCAGTTATGTCTGTCCCTGATTTCTGACGGACGGTTTACCTATTATTATTTACAATATTAATCGAGTATACGTATACGAAATAAGGCATTAGTAACGGATAAAAAAATGTAAAACGTTACTACCTACACATAATGTGCAGTGAGTAACGAGTATTGTGGATATAGTAAATAAGGAATATAGAATAAGGACAACCAAAATAAAAAAATATGATAATTATTTGATACAACGATCAATTTATGTTGTGTACATTAAAAAACAAATATAATTAAATTTATATATTATATATTATTATATGTAAAATGCAGTTATAATGTAATTTTCTTCAACAAAATGTTTGCAAAATAAATTTAAAAAAATAAAAATTTTTGATCAATAATATGTTTTTACGTTTGTAGTCAATATGAATCATAAATTCTGTAGCAGAGTTAACACTATAACATCTATATTCTATATCAAAATATTATAAATTATATTTATTTTCAAAACGTAAGATATTTAATATTTATTGTTATGTTTTAAATATTGTTTCAATATTTATTGATAATATTTATACTGAGTCTTCGTCAATTCTCGCAGTAGACAAAACAAGACTTGCTTTTGGTCTTAATGTCAATGCGTTTGATCTCACCAGATTACTAAAACAGATCAAAACATATTAACATTTTCGTCGGATTGGTTTTTGCTATGAATCGGACTTATTTATACAAAATGATATCCTAAATAACCGTGAAACTTACCCAGTTACATATCCTGAATTGATACTGGAAATTTTTACTTTTAGGATGTCTGGTAAGGTCGGTCTAACGGATTGTACGTCGATAACCTCTAGTTCACTACCGAAATTAATGACGACAAAGAACGTCGGGTGATCGTAAAAGCTCCTAAAACAAGTTATCATTTATATTATAATAACCGTTTATTGCTGTATTATTATTGTTGTGTTATCGTGTTATATTTAAAGTAAAAATTTCAAATGTATATAATTTCTTAACACTTGAAGTTTTAATGCCATGATATTCATTCAATAGTACGTTGTATGTAAACAATTACACAATAAATATTAAAAATTAGTAGGTATTTGAAATTATAATAGAAGGCAAAAAACATATGTATATAAAATATATGTTTTATGATAATTTTGTACATTGTTCTAATTAGGTTAAATATTGTATAAAAATTAATTAATGTTCGTTAGTCTTGCTAAAACTAGAAAACAAAAACAGCTTGGCTGATTTGAATAATTTCTTTTTGTTTGAAAACTAAAAACAAATATTCAAATTTTCTATATAGATAAAAGGCAAACGTGGCTGACTGACATCGCTCAGCTGAAATCACTGGATGGGTAGGACTGATATTTTGCATAAAGATGTCTATTACGACATAAGCATCAACAAGAAAGGATTTATGAAAATTAAAATTCAACCTCTAAGGGTTTAAGATATGTAAAAAGGGTAACATGGAAAAATTCGTATGACTGGAACCGCCAGAGCTTTGAGTACAAAACAATTTGATCAGTAATATTTTTCTTATGAAATAGAAAACCAGTAATATACTATAGCGCGGGTATCTTGATTAATTATAACTTTTAACCTGGTGTTATTTGAAATTCATGTAATAATTAAATTACTGGAATACTAAATCTCGGGCAACGAAAGCTAGTTTTATTATATATTATGTCGTAGCAGTAAGAAGTGTTCGTGTAACATGAAAACTACAGTAGAATTTGCTTTCATATTGTATATTAATTTACATATTTTGTGTGTTACGTCTCTATACGTTGGTCTGGTTAATCTTCGGCGAAGAAGATAATATTGAAAATGTTATTCGATTGTTTCGGAAACACTTAAGTTATTAAATTATTTTTTATAGCGTTCTTTATTTATTAAATTTTTTATTGTGTTCAATGATTTTAATAATTTATTACTAAACCTATATATCATTATATAAGACCTACAGCAGTCACCGAAATTCTTGTAAAATATAAGGTATAATTTCATTGCAGTGACATTTATGACGTCTGATCCATATGTTGCCAACTATTTTTTCCAAGAAAAGAAATTGCTCAAAAGGTAATTAATATTATATTCACTTATGGTTTGTTGAAAATCTATGTTAAGCAAATTTATTTGAACATACCTTGAGAAACCGTACACCCATTTCGATAGCACGTATACGTGCAAATCTCCTTTGATGATCGTTGGGTTCTCGCGGAGACGCGAAAGCTGTCTGTAAGTTCTCAAATGACTCTTGTGCTTGGACAACTCGATCATGTTTTCGTGCCAATACTCCGCGTTGATAGGTAACCACGTCTTCGTTCCGTTAGTGAAACCTGAGCACACGTTCAGTTAAACAATGAATTCATATTGTGTTAAGACTTATAGCCGCATGATAATTAAACATTTTAAAACAAATCGATTCCCGGCATTCGCGAACGATATGTATAAAGCTAATTTCGTAGTACCTGCGTTGACCGAATCGTCCCAGGGGAACGGACTTCTCGCGGGATCCCTGCTGAACTGCGTGTACCGCATGGGGCCGACGTTAAGCCCAGCTGGGTCAACGGTCTGGTTCCATCGGACGTACGTGTTTTCCACCCCGAGCTCGTCCGCATAGTAAGTGATTGGCGTACCAGGCAATAGCATTTGGATCATATGCAGACCGTCCACTAGCAACGGGTTCGTCCTGGATCCGACCCTGGCGTTGTCGTGGTTTCCCAGCTAACCGACCGATAAATAATAATTGTATCAGAAAATAATTGTCATTTTTCGTTGTACTATAGTCCGGCGCACGAAAACTGGCGGCTGGCTGCCGCTATCCCCGAACCTCACCCCACCGTGTAGACATTGGTTCTCATTCTATTGTGACCACCTGTTGCGGTCCGTTAACTATTGGCGATATTCTGGCAGTAAATTGTATTGTCAAGTTTGATCACCACTTCAACAAATATTCCGCTTGAATCGTGGCGGTCAGCCGCCAGCTTTCGTGAGCCGGACTATACCCTTCGCGCGGTCTTCGATAAAATCTATTACATAACGAAAAACCTGACCGTACTCACCACCCAGTTTGCCCACTTGCCTTCGGGCATGTTCAACATCCATGATTTGATCATATCGTTAACGTCGTTAGCATCGGACTGTTGGTTGAATGAACCGATAAGTAAAAAGTTGAACGGGAAATGAGCGCCGGGGATGGTTGAGTTACCGTAGTATTGCATAGTTTTGTTCAACGGTGAGTAGCATTCCACCATGAAGAAGCTGTTGCCAATGAAAAAGTGTGGGTAATTAATTTAGGCACGTGATACGGTGACTGTGGTTCACGAAAGGATTTCAAAATGTGATTTCAAATCATCGGATACATTTTCGCATTTCCTATCATTCGATCTATTCCGTAATTTTATTGGTTGCCCTTACTTGGGTGTTTTCTCGGATACAGAATATTCGTCCACCGTTTCTCTCCACGAGTAGACCATTTCGTACGTTTCCGGTTGATCGAGCGTGCTCGTATGAAGTAGACTGTCGTAATCAGTGTCGTAAATCCCAGGTTTGTTCGACTTCGGTTCATCTTCTAAATCTTCTCTCTCGTACAGGTAGTTAACGGCGTCAAATCTGAACCCATCCACACCACGTCCCAACCAGTAGAGTAACGTGTTCTAAATAGACGAATATTCACATTTAATAATAATATTTATAATTTACGCTTATTTTAAATAGTAAAGAATCATACCTTGATTTCCTCCACTACCATGGGGTTCCTGTAGTTCAAATCGGGCTGTTTCACTTGGAATGCGTGATAGTAGTACTGTTGTCGGATTTCGTTCCATTCCCATGCCGAACCGCTATTGAAGACACCCAGCTGTAAAAAATGTACTTTTTTGTAATATCTTCAATATCGGCGGGATATGGTAATTCGTCACCATAACAATGTTATTATATCATAATGATGTTTATACGTCGAACAATATAGCCTTTAATCGCGCGTCACAATAACGCGGAAAATATGCTGTTTACTCTCTTTTACCCACCCAGTTGTTCGGAGGTGTGCGTTTACCGTCGGTTCCGTTTATCGCATCTTTCCACACGTAGTAGTTTGTGTACGGTTCTACTCTGTGTACGGATTTTTTGAACCATGGGTGCTCGTCACTCGTATGATTTGGTACGAAATCAAGTATGACTTTTATTCCTAAAAGTCAACGTAAAAAAAATCAACATTTACTATAATTATTGCCATGCTATATGAACAAATCGCTTGAAACACACCATTGCTGTGGAACACATCTCTCAGACGATCAAAATCCGCTGTAGTACCAAATAACGGGTCTATCATCTTATAGTTCGATATATCATAACCGAAATCGTCTTGTGGGGATTTAAATATTGGTGATAACCAAATGGCACCAACGTTTATGCTTTTGAAGTAATCAACTTTTTCAGTGATACCTTTTTAAGAAGAATAATATTAAATATTTAATTGGTCAGTTGTTACAATCAATGGGTCATTCATTTTATATATTATAATTATCAGTGGCGGATTTTCAATATTTTCTTGAGGAGGGTATTGAAAAATTATATGTATTCCAAACACATAATTTATACTAACGATTTCAAATATATAAAATTATAACGGTATCTGGGGGGTCCACACCTTATGGACCCTTCTCCCTATAAACCCACTATTGATAATTATTTTAAATATAATATAATATACAGAAAATGAATATCAGGTATATGAATATAGTGTACAAATTTATTTCATATTTGAATAATATTTTTCTTAGACATTGTCAAGTTTTTAGTTTCAGAATATATTTATTTATTTTTTCGGCATAATAAAATAACATATAATTTTATTAAATTAAAATATATTGATAAGCTGATACGTATATCAATGAGTTGTGCTCGTATCATAAAGCGTACAGTTTTCTAATTTATATATGGAGGCAGGTAACACAAACTATATTATGAACTAGGAGCAAAATTTTTATAAGCAATATTTTTATTATTATTACGTAATTGTTTTAATTGCGTTTATTTTCACGCGATAATTATGGATGAAACTAAAAATATAAATAAGTTATTTTTAAATTTTCTAGGGTTATAGGACCTATATCAGTTATATTATAATAATTTATTAATATTTATTAGTAATTTATTTTATTTCAATTGAATATTCTAGTTTTATAATAAAATCAAGTAAATTTTCAATATTCTTTAAGGGAATTAGACCGATATATTTTTATACACAACACGTCGTTGTTTCTTATCTAACATACTATAATCATTATTATCGTGAGATTCTTCGTCTAAGCTTAAAATTTATAGCGAACATTTTTTTAGTAAATATATTGTATTTAAAAGATCGATTATAAACGATTGATTATTAATTATTGCTTTTTGAGACTTTTCTAAGGTGGAAAAAGCGCATAAGGCCGGGCTGTGATTACGGATATCTACAATTTTATAGTAGATATAATAATATTAAAGCTTATCAACATAACTTTCAATAAATGTTTGTCGGATAAATTATATACTATAGTCAACTAGGTATAATATTAATACAATTTAACGAATACCATTAAGATCTCCAATTCCATCGCCGTCGGAGTCCTTAAAAGACCTCACGTAAATCTGGTAGATGATATCCGTTTGCCACCATTCGGGGTTGAACTTATCGTCAAAACCTTTGAATATATACTCGGATGATACAAAAGTATGGGCGACAAACAACGCAGCAAAAATAAATGTTTTCAACATTTTTCCCGGCGAAATTTAAAATTATTATCTACTAATATAATGATGTATGTATATATTATGTGTTACGATGGCAAACCGTCACCAACGTATAATAGTTGATTCGAAATAGAGTTCTGTTAATATAAGTGCATTTTTAGCTTAAAATTGTCTATATTATCTAATCGACGATTATTTCCAAATCTGCTAAAAAACAATTAATATTATTATTATTATTATTATTATAATATATTTACCTACGTAATGTTCAACATTTTTATATTCATATGTGTTACTGGTGTTATACTATACAATTGCCATTGGATTATCCAAAACCAATATTTATGAAGATTATTTGTACTTATATAAATACAGTTATAAAAAAGCCATACTCAAAGTTTCACTAAGGCCATTCGACAAGATTAATGAATAATGATAGTAACATAAGTCGCAAGGCGAAAACATTCTTCATCACCGTTTAAATTAATCAGATATTAATAATTTTCAATAGTGATGGCAATTCATCGCGTTTTTTGAATTATACATATAACTATAAATTTTAATAATCATTAGTAAAAGTTACATTTTTTGAAAATGCACATACATTTTAGAATTACAATTTTGTATATACCAAATGGAAAATGTTTCCCCCCCCTAATTTTATTTATCTTTATTAGAAAAAAAACTAACTTTATACAAGTATACAACACCTGTAATTTTCTATATTTTATTGCTGTTTTTGCAATAAATTGGATTAGTTAATATAGGTATATAAAATTGTTTACAGTGCATATTTCTATATATTTGGACAATATATGCAGCATTTTAATCAAATATTTTAAGTGCTGTCCTTGAGGATGAACATATTAGAAAACAATTCCAATTGTACACCTGTAAATTTTCTTAGTTTCCAACAACTGTGATATATATACTAAAATAATAAATAGGTATATAAATATTTTAGTATTCAGTTTTGTACTTTTATTAGCTATATTTATTTGTATAAATATATTACAATAATATATCAGGGTAAATTTTAAATAGGCCAATCATCACTATTATTTTAAAATACATTGAAGGACTATAACTTAAGAATTTAGAAATTTAATAAATAGAGAAATAATTAAGTTTATATTTCAAAGTTAACAAAATGATAAATAATAATTATTTTATAGAAATAATTTTTTAGATTTTAACAAATGCATATCATCATTCTGTAAATGAACATGTTAATCGATTATTTATCCTTATAAGAAGATAATATATGAACTGTATAGAGCCATAAGATTAATAATTTTTCTAAGATATAGAAAATTTAAAAATAAAACCATCACTCAAAGAAAACTCATTTATAACATTTTAACTATAATCGTTTATCGTTTAGTATAATTTTATCTCCAATATGAATGACAAAACAAAGAAGTTTAAATAAATTAAAATTTTGCTAAAGGAAATATTTTTATAACAACATAGGTTGTAAACGTCGATAAGATAATAGCAAATAATGTCTACTTTAATAAACAATTTTTATTTTGATCTAGTAATGGAGCTATGCAACTGTTTTGTATTACGTTACTTTTATTATTTACCTATAACCTATAACCTAATCATAATTCGTACTCCATTTATCATAATATAATACCGATACATATTTTGTTATGATTTATGTAAACATAAATACGTAACATAATAGATTTATACATATTATTCTATAGAACATTATTATAAATATAATAACCATAGATTATTCTAGACTTGAAGCGGAGCAATATTGATTTATTCCTTTTTACGATAAATGTTCTCTTTTATACTGTAGAAAAAGATACTGCGAGGCATAGTGCGGCGGAACGATCTGCTACAGTCATTTTTAACACAGCTCTTAGAAAACCTACAAACCAAAAAAAATGTCATCATGGAGGGCTAATTGCCCTCTCTAAACAATCAATTACAAAAAAAAAGGTACTGCACTTAATACAAAATATTAGTTTAAAATAAATATTGATTTAATACATTTTATATTGTACATCGTTTAAACATATCGTTTTTGTAGATTAATCAAGTATAATGAAAACAGTACCGTACTATTCTTTTATGCAAGAATGAATTATTTGGTTATTTTGAAAAAATAAAACAAGCTACTATGTGAAATGTGTATATATTATATATATATTTTATATTATCAGTGAATAACATTCAAATTTTTTTTTTTTTATCTCTCATTTTGTTATATTCCTTATTTATGTTTTTGTATAAAAAAAAGTTAGTTAATGATCATTTGTATACCTAATGTTGATAAAACTGAAAAATTTCAATAATAAGTTTCATAGAACATGTCTCGTATAATGATAATACATATATATATATATATTTTTTAATAAAACTTCAATTCATTCTAAATTATATGATCCGTCATAAGTGTCTTGATAATCATTTTAGATTAGTGAAAGCAGTATAAGCATTGACATAAGATTTCAAAATTGTTCGAGTACTTGTGTTAGGGCTGAATCGACTAAATCTTAATAATGATTTATTGTTATTTATTATTAAAGATTATTTTACATGACTCGTACTATTCATTATTACATGTAGTCATTTAAAACTTGCATCTAAAATGGTTGTAATGTCCATAACTGTAGTAAAATTGGACGAGATCTAGAAAATATTTCAAATTAGACTATAAATATGAGTGAACAATGTAACGGCTCGTCTAATTAGAAAAAAGCTTTGTTTTAAAATACCAATAAAATATAGTTATATTTCAAAAGACGTAAGACACTTCGTGCAAAACTGGCATAATATCCATTTTATTGGTAATTGATTTTCACAAATGATCGAGAAATTATAAAAATAGTCCTCTAAAGATATAAATCTATTGCTTTAAAAATATTTTAGCATCGCAACATATTTCAAAAAACCACTGTTAAAAATTAAAGAATAGATTAAGTACACCATTATACCTATTAACACTTACTAATTTTGCGATTACGTTTTATTTCAAACTCTAAAATATTATAAAACAAACTGACAGAGCTTAATCTTCCAAGATTTCTGTCATAATATGTATAATATATAAAATTCAATGTACTATGTGTCTATGTCTACTGGACATAAATGCACTTAAATTAAACACGAATAATAAATTATTAAATCTATAAAAATAAATATGAACACTTAACGAATTGATTTTAACAAATTTAACTAAAAAGTTTAACATCATCCTAGTTGCAGCATGAAACATCATACGTTGGTGCTCTTTTATTTAATATATGGAAATAAACTGCATAAAATCTATTATGTTGGTCGTTTCGTAAAAGATAAAGCACAAGCACTACTGTAAAAAAAAAAAAGCTATCCACACATTTTTGTTATTAAATCATACATTTTCAACGCTCGTTTTCAATATTTGGATAGTATTTATTAGAATATATAATTCGATGTTGGTATTGCGTAAACTATATTTTAATATAGTTTGGCATTGTCACGTCGAATAATTATCTCATTCATCAATGACACACTTGAAAACAGCATAAAACTTTATTGCATATTGTTGCAGTGAATATTTTGACAATAATATCATTTAGACTTGCTCGAATATAATAGTTCTATACTGTGTTGAAAAACATTTTATAGAATCTACGATTTGCGAGTACTGGATTGTTTTTTTATTACATTTTATCATCACATATTATTATTATTATTGTTATAAATATTTTGTCAAAAATGCGTTCTTCGCAGTACCTTGAAAATATATTGTGTCTACAAATATTTGTATCTTACACGCACGCCCACAAATGTCTGACAGGATCATAAGTGGACGAGGCCTTTCGAGACGTATTAGCATGACGATAATAAATCGCGATATATTAATGATATACGTAAAAGCATGTACGTACTGGCTCGTAAGCCCGCTTGATAATGTGTTAATATTGTGCGCGCGAGCAGTCACGATAAAAGACGCGCGCGTCAATCCGAATATTGAATAGTAGTAGTACATTCACCCAAATATCCTGTCCACTGAGATATCGATATGTTTCCTCATCATCCCTCCGAGGTGTGCAACTAGTAGTGAAGACCGCGTGGAGTGAATAATAATAATAAAAAACCCATACCGGCGTTAACCACCGCGTAATAATAATATCATGTACATACAGCGTGGTGCGTTTACGTCATTTTATGTGTAAATAGATGTGTGTGTGGGTTTTCGTAGTATTTTATTCGTTTTGCCTTTGAACCGGCTCGTTCCCGTAGTTGCTCCCAGTGTGGTCTCTCGTTGCACAAAACAAACCTCCCATCGCGTATCGCAGTAGGTCTAACTGACTTTTTGTCAAACTTTTTAAACAACAAAAAGAGAAACCATTTCCATTCATCGGCGAGAATGAACCCGATTTTCTGTCAATTATTATTCATACATTATCCAATCGCTGTCGTTACGGCGGCGTATTACAACAGTGGACCACCGACCGTTAGCCGCAATTTTTTTATTTTTTATTTTTATTATTATTATTTTTCATTCCAGAGTTCACATCCGGATGACGTTTAGCCATATGGGCTTACTGCAATTATTACTCAAACATCGCATTGTAATAGTACAATATGACGTTTGTATAATATTATTGTGTTCTGCGTGCATCGTCGTCGCTGCACTCGCAGAATAAATACACATGTCCATTCATAGCAAACATACGTCTATTAACATGCATATAATGTATTATTTATCGTAGTAATGCACCTGAACCGCGGTATGTATATTAGATTTCGGCAATTCACACTAGATATGAGTAATATTATACATTCAAATTCCGTCTACCTATGTAATTATAAAAGAATAAATAGTTGAATACTTCCCTGACGGTGGACAAGGATTTTGATAGCGTTGTCAGACACGGGAGTGGAAACTCAAAAAAAAAAGCTGTTTGACTATATACGCGATTGGAATAATAATCCGAGAACATTTTAAACCACTGCTGAAATCCGTGAAAATATGGAGTTTGTATATTAGTACATCTATAGTAGTCCAATTTCAACTCAACTTTCAAAATATAATGTGTAATATAATATATTATATATATGAGTGTAGGATGGACGCCGTATATGAACAATATTTACAATGTGTACAAACGGCCGAGACGTAATAAACCCTTAACGATGTGGTTATAAACTGATTGGAGGGTGGACGAAGAAGACCTATATTATATGATCGATAGTTTATTAAAGTAAACCATGTTGAATTATCGGTAATTGTTTGTGTTGCTACATAATATGTAATACGCGTCCACGGAAAACAGAAATGAAGTGCGGGTAGAGTGAGAAAGGGATGAAAAGGAAAAAAGAACTGTGGAAACGAGCGTGTATCTCTGTGATCCATCTGCAACGTATACACAGTCCACGAGGGAGAGAGCCTATAACCTAGGTTTCGATTTCAATAGGCCCCTAATGAAAACTATACACGCAAACACGCTGAACACAGGACGGTGCGTGTACGGCGTATCGCATATGTGTGTGCTGAGCACCGATCGTCGAGTTGATTTAATTGTGACCACGTCACCGACGAAAAGCCAGAAAAGCCAATTACGCGCGCGTACCTCTATAAAATTAAAATCTATATAGACGCTTTCGGTGCGGTCTCGAAACCGCATTATTTGCCGACCACTCGTAAAGGACGACAATGACGACAACGACTTAAACCGATAAACAAATCGAATTACCGATAACGGAGTGCGCGTACGTATACCACTATACGCAATAATTACAGATTTCGCTATAACGCATTGTATACGTATACTATATACCGTTCATCGGTGCACACAGCGTGTACGTATTATCGTAATAATTGGTTAACCGTCCCCGCGCGTATATGTACATAACGAGTATAATACGTGTCGGCAAAATTTTAAGTGTTTAATACTTTCAGCGTATTCGTGTGCCGGAGCGCAGAATAAAATAATTATATAATATTATTATTGTACACTAGGTATTCGTCATAATGTATAAATATATTGTTGCGCCGAAATACGAGTGTGATATGCGCAACACGACGATGACGACTGTTTCCGCGTGGTCCTGCAGCAGCTAGCCTATGTACAATAGTTTAATAATTGTTTACTACTACAGATGTTATTGCCTTAAACCTTTATTTTACGCATAATACCCAATAGTTTCAACAATATTATGCAGGACGATGATGCGTTATATCAATACTCGTCATCGTGGTGGACCAAGATACGCGATTACCGAGAACGGTATACCGCGATATGTACGTATAACAACAGCACGCGTACTGCAGGTTTCGATTGGTATCATCGATTTACATTTTAAGAGGATATTGTACGTTGTCTCCGTCTTAAGGGGATTGCAAGCTATAATTATAATTGTTTCTGTCCATCATGCGCGCATCATGTAGGTTTATATTGATGCGATAATGAGGGTATAGAAACTGATTTGAATTTATTGTAAAGTATTTTTAGATCGAATGCATTTTTAAATCACTTTTGTTGATTTTTTTTTATTTTTGTTTCCAATTTGTTTAATTCTAATTGTTGATAGACGAAATCAAACTGTGGTAAAGTTGATAAGAAGCTAAAAAAGCTGACTTTGCAAAGAATTTAAATCAGTTTTCCAGACCCTTATCATATAGATTGGTACGTTGGATATAGAAATCGTCTAAATCCTCATGTCATGCGTGCGATGAACAAAAACAGATAACCATAGCTTGAAAATCCTCTAAAACGTACAACAAAATGAATCCGCGTTCCAGTAGGACTAATTTTGTATTGTCTATACTACCACAGATTACTAATTCACGTAATCTGTCTTATACATTATATTGATATACTAAGAAACTATTTAAGGGAAGAAAACGTTCTGTGTTCATCGGTTTTGATGATATTTTAAGCGAATTATGAGTTTTTTAAAATCATTAGGTATATCTTACATGCGTATAACTCGCCTAAAAATTACTTTGTAAAAAAAAAAAACACGACATACAACACCGGGATAATGTTTTTCCGTTTGAGTTTGATAATAAATCACGCTACTCGAACATAATAATGATTATCTGATAGTCAACAAAACAAAATCGGACCTACTCAACACCGCACAAAATATTCGCTATTTGTTGCATGACGGAGACAACACAATATTATGCGGGTGTGGTGTCCTTTTTGCAAGATCACATAATATAATTTCGTATTTTCTGTTACGCGTGTACCTACATTCGTATCGTTCCTCCTATACGTACTATGTCATGAGGCCTATCATGGTTGCTTATATATTTTCGACCCCGTACCGATTAAGTTATTGTGTTGTATACGCAACGACATGTGTGTATTGTGTATTATTATTATTATTATTATTATTATTATTATTATTATTATTATTATTATGTGTGACCTACGCACGGTAAACGAGATTAAAGCTGGTTACGTATTGCGCGTGTTGTATACGAAGAACATGTAGTGTGTTACACATATTTCACAAAATGATTTACAAAATGATTTATTCGAAATTTAATGGTTGCGCAGAAGATGATGTTCATTGTATGCGTCGCACCGGAAGTCCTGCGCACGGGATATTTTTCACAATAGTTTAACTTACGTACGGGAGTCCTTGCGAGAAGTTTCTATAAGGTCTCGAAAAGATTCCCCACAGAGCAACCTATAGTTATTGCGTGTACCCTCTTGTACACCGGACTCGAATACTTACAGAATTCCAACGACGAATAATAATTATATACAAACGTCCGCACAGAGGATTATCGATTTTCACGTTGCTTTATCCCGTTCTATAGTCCGGTCCTTCCATGTAATACCGTAGGCCCGTTTCGAACAATATATTCTATCCTCCCGATACGAATAATGCCATTTAAAAATAATCATATTATTATATAATATAATATAAGGTGCATTTTAATGGTGTGGAAAAATGGTTGTGAATTCGTTTTTGAAATCGGTAGGTCACACAATATACGTTAACAGGTAATATATCTTCCTACCAAAATGTACTTGTACGGCGCGTGGTACAGTGTATTATATTACATTATTGTCCGAACGACAAATAATATAGGTTTGAGTAGCAACGAGCAGCACGCAAGACGGTGGGATGCAACATTTTGCTGAAACTTTTTAAAATTGTTATGAAATTATTATGTTTTGAAATCATTGACTATACAATCCAACAATCACTTTTTATTGTTGCGGAGCTTTTCTACGTCGTGAATATTATTATTATTATTATTATTATTATTATTATTATTATTTTTTTTTTTTTGAATTTAATGATTTGCATTAATACATCTCAAGTACCTAAAAACACTCGAATATACCCGTTTAAATCCAAATCCTTCCAAGTTCCTAATGAATAATCATTTTTTTCATTCAAATAACTGATCAAACAAGACGCAAATGCATTAAATATTTTAATAGTATTATCTTCTGTATGTATTGTGTGTATGAAAAAGTCTGACGGCATTATTCAATATTACATAATAACACGGCTTCATAATCAAATTTTCTAACCCACATTATTATGTATATTTCGATTACGTTCAACGTTGTTTACTCGTTGCCACTCTTAAACACAAGTGTTATATTTTGTGTGTATCCCAAAACCTATGTACGCAATCCATTACCGTAATCGCATTGTTTTTGTCGTCGCACTGTCGCAGTAATACCGGATGCAGATAAGAATTTTTTTTTTTCGTGTGTTTTTTAGCGCCGGTATTTTAATGGGGGTTTATCTTAGGATTAAGATAATCCAAAAACTATGATTAAGGTGAACATTAAATAAGAATGAGTATTTCAATATTCTATTTAGCTAAGCTTTAGCGTAAGCCTTACTATGACCATATCGTTTATTGTTCCATGGCTTATCAGTAAAAAATCAATTGATAGTCTACAAAAGTCTATTATTACTGATAATTTGACATCATAATTATTATTATTAATTAATCAACAATTATTGATGTAATGATGGGATCATTTTTATTTAATTTGTAAAATTGTTTTAAACAGTGAAAAGTTAATACATTTTTTTTAACCAAGTTTAAAATCGTTAAATAATATAGATTATTATAGTTGTATATAGTGATTTAGTGTAGAAATATGGCAAAGAGGAGTGCTAATTTTTCATCAGACGAAACTGAGTTGCTGAAAACATTGGTACATAAACGATGGGACAAAATTGAATGTAAAAAATCGGATTCATTAACATGGAAACAAAAACAGTCTAGTTGGGAAGACTTAGCTGAAGAATATAATAGCAACAGTAAATCACTTGAACACCGTCCAGTGAATATACTAAAAAAGAAATGGGATAATATAAAAAAAACAATAAAACAAAAAGTGACTGCTGAAAAATCCTATCTTAAAGGAACTGGTGATGGACCAGCCAAAAATTTATTGGTATATAGTCAATCTGAAATGGAAACACTTGACTATCTTACCATTCAAGCTACTGGAGATATAGCAGTATTTGATTGTGATGGAGACAATGAACCAGGTTAGTTGTATTTTATAACTGTATATTAAAAAATATTTTTAAGGTTTAATGAAATCAAACATTTTTTATAGATATACTAGTTAATAACGATAATAATAAAATATCAACCAATCCATCAACATCAAAAATAGAATTTAATTCGATATCCAGTAATCCTGAAAAGCAAGATTGGGATGATTATTCACCAGCATTACTAAAGACTCCATTATCTAAACAATTAGTAACATTCATGTCTTCACCATCAAATCCTACACAAGTTATTATTTTTTAACATTACATTTTTTAATTAAATATTGTTGTAATTTTTATTCGTGTCAACTCTATAATCATCCAATATCAAAATTGTTTTCTATTGAACTTAAATACAAATTTGAAGTAAATTAACTAACTAATTAATTGATACCTATCATTTAAGTAAGTACATTTTAGTACTGATATAATTTTTTTCTATAGGAAGAAGTTACTTTTGTAAATGAAAAGACACCCAAAAAGTGCACAGGCACAACAACTAATAAAAAATGGTGCAATCTTGCAGATGAGAAAATGAAAATTGCATGTTTAAACAAGATTAAAATTGAGCTTGAAATTTCTCAAATGACAGAAAAACATTTAGTTGAAATGGAAGTATTAAAAGTTAAATTAGAAATTAAAAAAAGGAAATTGGAATTAATGAACTAGACATATTTCATAAATTAATTTCAATACATTAATAATAAATAGTTAGTTGTTATTTAATTTTCATTATAATTTGTTATTTAACTTTATATTATATTGTTTAAATTTTATAACTTGTTTTTAATATTAGTAAAATTTAACAGTCTCTTAAAAAAAAAATTAAATAAGTAACAAAAAGTTCCTTGTTATATAATTGTCATTATAATTTGTTATTTTATTTTATATTATATTGTTTAAATTTTATAAACTGATTTTAATATTAGTAAAATTTAACAGTTTCTAAAAAAAAGTCAAATAAGTAACAAAAAGTTCCTTGTTATTTAATTTTCATTATAATTTATATTGTTTAAGTTTTAATGTTAAATTTTGTATTATTTTTACAATAAATGTTCAAAATATTGTATATATATATATTTCTTAAATAATTATTATTACTAATGTGTATATTATTTGGAACATTATTCACAAAGTCAATGGCTTCTTCAATTTCTATTGGTAACGGAGGTAATGCATGATGTTGTTCATTATCTATTGTTGCAATGTTATGTAAAATAGCTGTCGCTATAATTAAACATTGCGCTTTACTTATGTTTAACCTAATCCCAGTAGATAAAATAGGGAATCGGTGTTTCCAGACACCAAATGCCCTTTCAATCGGATTTCTAGTCCTGATTTGTGCCTCATTAAATAAGTTCTCTGCTGGAGTATTTACATTTTGAAGTGGAGTTATACAAAAGATTTTCAGTGGATAGCCACTATCTCCTAATAGAATACTGTCACCGAATTCCCCGTTTTGAAAACGTGAGTAAATTTTGGAATGTTGAAAAATTCGGGAATCATGTGCTGACCCCTGCCATCTTGAAACTACATCCAGAAAGTTTAGATGATAATCAGAAATAGCCTGAACATTAACTGAAAAAAACTGCTTCCTATTTCTGTATATTTCTGCGTTTAATCCACCTGTAAAAAATGTATTCCCCTACAATAATAACTAGTAATTAGTATGTAAGTAGTGGGTACATACCAGGTGACTGTATTTTTACATGCGTACAATCCAACGCACCAACAACTTTTGGAAATTTTGAAATACTATAAAAATCTTTTTTAATATTTTGAAGAATCATTGGATCATTCAGAAACGTTAAAAAAGTAGTTTTTATTTCGGCTATAGCTTGTAAAACCTTCCATATATGTTTTCCAGCAGTTGTTTTATGTATACCTGCAAAATCTTCTACTGTAATTAATATACCACCAGATGCAAGGAAACGAATTGTAAGAAGAATCATTTGTGCCGGTGTAACTGCATGATTCCTAAATATATAAAATATATTATATAGTTATAGTTCTTGTAAAAAAAAAAAAAATAGATACTACGAATCCATTTTTACCGGTTAGTAGACGATTGAATTTTAAATCTGATTAGGTCCAATACAATATTCACACATCGTTTAGTTGAACGAAATCGATAAAAAATTCATTTTCATCCCATTCGAGAAAATTATCAGTTCTGTTACGAAAAACTTGTTATTTTCTTGGCTGACCAAGTCTAGTTACAAATGCAATTATGGACTCATCATCACTTGAACTTGACAAAGAATCCATATTTGTAGGAGATTTATATAAAAATATAGTAGAATAGATACTTGAGTCCAAGGTTTATGAATAGTAAATTGAGTCAACGTATTCGTAGCACTTTTTTATAGTTTGAAGTAACGTAACTGTTAATTTAAATTTTGATTATATGGTTTTTGATAGCAAAAATCATAGACTTTATAAGGATATTACCATATAACCAACATTGACTTAGCTTAAACCATACCTTGAGCATTCCTTAAGATAAACCGAAATAAAGTGGTGCTTATCTCTTAAACCTCAATTTAAATATAAAAAATTATAGTTAAGCTTTACTTAGTTTTAAGCTTAAACTTAAGTTTACATTGAAATACCAGCCCTTAGATGTACACATGTGTGATGCGAAATCCTAAAGCAGTATAGAATATTGTAACTTGACATTGTATTATTATTCTCATAGTTATTTTTATTAATATTATTATTATATTGTTATAAACTATTAATCGCAAGTGGAACCATCCCATTTAATTTATAGGACGTGCCAACGAATCGGGGCAATTTTTTAACATTCGCATGCTGTTTGAACAACTACAAGATAAAATAATTTAATGTAATACTACACTACCGTAGGGTGTATAGCCATTAATATGGTTAAGTAATCCAAAATAACGATATGTTAAAAAAAAAAAAATTTTCAAAAACCAAATTTAAACCATCAATAATTGTATAAAAACTAGGAATTTTTAAAAGTAAATGTTGATACTTATATATATTAACACATTATTTGACAATCAACGCTCAGATATTTAATATAAATAAAAATCTGTTAAGTTTTCATAAAGATTTTAATTAGGTATAGGTAGGTACTAAATTTCGTACTAATAACTTTGTTATATAGATATAATGATTTGATATATGGGTTTTTGAATTTTATTTTTCTTATCAATTTAATACTTACCATGTATTTTTACAAAAATTATTTTACGGACCAGTTTTCAATTATTATAAAAACAGTACTTGAATCATTGATATTTGCGACAGATATAAACACTTATACCAGTTATACCACTAGAATTCTTCAAGTACTTGACGATTATATAGTTTATAGATTCGATTATTAATGTTAAAAAAATAACTGTAATATCAAGTATAGTAATTTTTATTATCTTATTAAATTCCCGTGGTAATATACACAAGTATAAAAATTTGCTAATTATCTCTATTTTGATATATTTCGTAAATGCCATAAAAACATGTTACTAAAAATTATAATCATGATATATATATTATACATAACTCTTGTGCTTGCACACGAGAATACTCAGTGAGGTCCAGAATTATTTTTTTTAGAAGTAATAATAATAATAATAATAATTGTTTATTCAAATCAATAAAACGGGCAGGTTGTACAATATTATAGGTAGGTAAATATGTAAGTTTATACAATAAATTAATATAGAAAAAGATACAATAACGTAGGTTCTTTAAAAAAATATCAATAAATAATTTTAATAATAATAATAAATAAATAAAATATTAAATAATTAACAACAATAATATTGTATGGAACCCGATAAAAGATATACGGTAAAGAAGTAGAGACAGAGAAGTAAAATTATTCGTCCGTGTACGTTTGCGTTGTGCGGATGAAGTAACGTTTTATGAGCTCGGCCATGAGCGCACGGTATTGCTGCTTGAACTGGTGGTCGGCCACGTCATCGTTCTGATGGTGGTCGCTAAACTTTTTGTAACCGGCTGTTCTGAAGAACAGACGTGGCGCACCGTACACCACTTGGGCCACAGTGAGCAACAGGTTGAACGGCGGAGGCAGATCGTTGAGCAGCATGTAATCGACGTACACCCGGGTGCGGCCGAACATCCACTCGTACTCGGCGTTGTCGAACACCCGCTGGAACGTGTTCGATATGCTGGCGATGAGGATGTTGAGCATGACGATCACCATCATCACCTCGAACGCAGTGAACAGCCCGTAGCCGACCATCTGCGTGAAATCGTGGTTTTCGGCCACGTTCGAGCCGTCTGCTCCGCCACCACCGTCGGCCCTCGTGCTGCCGACTACCAGGTCGGCCGCCTCCAGCGACGTCATGCAGAATATGCCCCAGAACAGCGTCTTGAACGTGTCGGCCACGGTGACGAACGAGTCCTCCTGCCGCGACACCTGTCCCGTCTCCGGGTCCTTGCGCGACATGTCCTTGTACGGGCCGTACAACGTGCCCAGGCCGCAGGTGAACGCCACCATGATGATGGCCAGGAACGTGGCTAGCTTGCCGAAGTCGTTCAACGCCTTGCCCAGCGACACCTGCATCGGACTGATGTAGTAGTTGAGCTGGCACAGGAACAGCAGCCGCATGTAGGCCATGACCGTGGCCACCGCGAACAGCCCTTCAGCCACCAGCTGCGGGTCGGCCCAGTGCCAGTATTTGCGGTCCAGGTCGACGTCCACAATGCGGGTCTGCAAGTAGGCCACGGCCCACGCGGCGTACGCCATAGTGAATAACGTAAGTTTTATAACGTCGAACACGTTCCACAGGTTCAAGAAGTACCGCTGCGGACCCTGCAGCAGCCGCAGCTTTAGTTTCTCGACCGAGTGGCCGACCACAAACACGGCCACGAGCCACCATGACCACGAGTAGGTAGGCGCGCCGCGGATCGCCTTCAACCGTTCGTCGTTCGAGATGACGAACAGCAGCGCCAACAGCACCAGGTACGTGGCCAGACTGTTGAACATGCGTTTGATCGGCAGCTGGCTGTCGCGACCTATGCTCGAACCCGGCGCAAGTACGGCCAGCAGAATTGTCAGCGGCAACACGAACAACCGCCATGCGGGGTAGGCGCACTTCCGGATCGTCGAGTACGACTTCCATTCGATCCAGTCGCCAATCCAAGTGGATTCAAGCACCTGCTGGATGTTGGTGTGGCCCACGAACTCCTTTTGCTTATGGTCCATGGCCGTGATCAGCCTCGGATACGGAAACGCGCCTCTGAACGCACACCCGTCCCGGTTCCGCAGCAACAATTTCACCTCATCGGATGTTCTGCAGTTTAAGATCAGGCTCACTGCGAACTGTCTCACCTGTGTACAACAACCAAAGCAAACCGTATAATACCGACTCGACAATATTACTATAATAGGACAAGCCGTTTATGAAAACAATAATTCACTCTGTAACATTGACAGTTTATGCGTATGTTAACTGTGTATGGGAAATTTGATTTCGGGTCGACGACGTCCGGGTAATATGTCTGATGGACTTTCTCCATCCTTTAGGTTTCTTGGATCAATAAATACTTTTTCATTTAAAATGTATAATATGTTATCCTTATTTTATATGTACTGCTAGAAGAGTTATACTATGCGTTCCAACTACAAGACGCCACAAAATGCGAAAAGTTACGAATTGTCAAAATGTTACCTGTGATGCCAGGGCCGTGTATTCGGTCTCATACACCGGGTCGTGCGCACCACGTTCCAACAATTCGTCGTGTAGTGTAAAGCACGCCAGGATTGGGTCGTTGGCCGAAGTACGGCACAGGTACGTAGGGCTGCTGAGCGCCCGGTACGTGTTAATCCTCTCAACGCCCACGGCCACCACGTTGTCCACGGCCACGCACAGCTCCTTGCACGTGCACTGCGGCGGGTGTGGCATGTCTAATCTGTGGCCACGATTCATCAGGTAATCGACAGTTTCGTAACGGCCACACAGCGCGGCCAGCAGCAACGGTTTCATCGACGGCGGGAACTCCTCGGACTCGTCGTTCTCCGCAGACGCGGCCCCAATGCTGTCGGTGGTTCCGTTCCGTTTATCCCCGTAGTCCAACAGCATTACCAAAAGGTTCAGGTCGTCGTTCGTTATGGCGAATAGCACTGAGTCACCAATCTCAACTCCTGCGAAGAAGATAATAATAATAATGTTCGCGTTGGGTTAAACGCGTTGTAAATACACATCACAACTTCATTAATCAGACATTAAGCTACTTCTTCCCGTGGGTTTCCAAAAGACAAGGTATACGGAATCTTAGCATGAAGAGAATTCTCGAGTGTTTAATATAATAATGCGCGTAATAATATCGTATTCCTCAGAAACTGCTTTGTTTAAAACGAAATGTAAAGAGTCCGCGAATGACTTGTTCGTATAAGAAGGAATTTTAGATTCTTTAGCAACAAATAAATATTGACACAACAAATCAAGTATATAATATTATTTATCTACTATTATAAACAAATTAATGTGCAGTATATTATTCAATACGCGTATGTAATTCATTCACACAAACACACACGGGGGGTGGGATGTTTAATTCTTCTGTTACAGGTATATAGTGCTGCATCACTGTGGAAACTTACCATTTTGTTGTAAAATCAATTTGACCAGTGGTTCGCAATTATTCTTTATTGCCAAGTATAATGGGGTGATTCCTTGATAATTCTTTATATTAATGTTCACCCGGTGTTCGGCCAAAAACTTCTCGACAGCCGACAGATTACACGTCTCCACCAAGCCGAAAAACTCCTCTTCCTGAGCTGATAACTCGTCCCCTAATGCATTCCACTCTTCGGAAATGGATATACGAACATCATTCGGCTGTAATTTAAACATAGCATTTATATAACACGAATCAACGAGTGAAAAAAGAAAGTTAATAATTATATACGTTATGCACTCGAGAGCAATTATAAATGTGGTTTTTATGCTTACATTGTGTTCCATCGCAGAGAATCGAACTTGAAATATATATATATATATATATATATATATATCAGGAAATGTTCTCTCGCATAAAAAAGAATCAAAAATGAATTTCACTCTTTACAAAAATGAAATAATTTATTTAAGAATCGTTATAGTGAATAATAATAAAGGATAAACAACCGTTGTCATAGTCCTGTTCCTGTGTTATACCGTCACGTGCAGCATTCAATTTAGCCAGATACAGTAGAAATCAACGGGTCTATTTTAAAATTAATCGAAGATATTAGTCCAATGATTTTATTTCATTACAAGTTTTCGATATTCAATTATAAGTGTATTTGCGAACTTTAATTGCAAGTATTAAAAATCGTAGATTCTATTATTTCAAATTGTTTTTTATAATTATCTAATCGCTTATCTCTAAATAAATAACTCGTAATAAATTATCATTTTTACCGCAATATTCAGAAACTTCTTTCTTTCACCGCACTTATAAAATTGTATTTTTAAAAGTAAAACAAAATTTCATACAAGCGCAATGTAAATACATGCACTGGAACTATTGTCACTGTCGTCAACAATTATTATACATAGTGTCATATTTAGTTTTTACTTGAGCGAAATTGCATTGACATTGGGTTACAATCGATTATTTGAAATGTATAATTGTACAAACCCTACAAAATGAACAATACAAATCATTATACTTACGTAATGTGATGAACAGTAGTGTAACGTCAAAATTTAAGTCCGAAAGCAAAATTTTTAACGGCCCCCCCTCGTCCAGGTATATATATTAAATTAGGTACAGACCAAGCAACATTTTATTTGCAAATTGTTGGCAGTATATTGTTTATAAATATTATTGCCTATGTTATTAAATACACATACCGACTAGAAACAATAGAAAACAGTGTTAAATTATTATACTTACAAGTAACAATTATTGTACATATCCGAAACAGTGAGATGTATCCAATATGTAACCTATATAATAATATAATAATTGGTTCAAAGCTCAAAATAAATTGAATTAGATCAATATGAAACTCTACAATCTTCCTTTTCTTTCATAAAATTATTCTCTTCTAATTAATTAAAATGATATAATTAATAATTATATTATACCTATTCCATAATGTATTATATTTAGTTAAAAACGAATTAAGAATGCTATTAATTTTACCTAAATAAATAAATAAAGTATGATATTTTATTTTGGACCAAAATGTCATTAATAATAAATCTTTGAGACATTTTCGAGTTATATCCTTATTATATCCTAAAAGTATTTAAGCATGCATTTGAATTTATACCTATTCTAGACTAATAAATCATCTCCATTCAGAATCATTTTTCGTATGCAATGATACCTAGAATTGCATTCAGATTTAATAAAATTACTATAATAATGACCTATCCTATGACCGAAGTGCACCCACCCCTTACTGTACAGCAGAGCGAGTCCTCGTCCTATTCTTTTTTGAATTGGATTTAAGTATTATCCCGAGTACAAACATAACATGCAGCTCATGATGATTGAACGACACATAGTAACTGAATCATTATATTCATAATAAAACAACTTACTAAATATATGAATAAATAATCGATAGATCAAAAAAATTATAGTTTCTTATCTCCGCAAGAACAGTAATAAATTCTATTGAATGCACAAATGCACAACTATACCGTTTTCGTCGTATAGGATGGCATTAATCGTGAAGGCGATAATTTTTTTCTTCGGAATTGGAGAAGCCTCACGATACTATAGATCGATGTTTGACGCGGTAACCAGCCATTACCACTGTAATAATATATTGGGGTGACTTATTACGATACATTTTGTTAATTTGCATAGTTATTTTATACATGTATTTGTTTTTAATGTGATCTCTCATTTTATTTTTAACCAACATATTTTTGAATTTGTTTAAAACTTCTTTGTAATTCAAAGAGAGCTACCAAATTAATAAACATAAAAGTATTATACATGCCGTAATTTTCAAACCATATGTACGTGACCTGATTTTGCGGGCTTAAAGAGTATTTATAGAGTATCACGTGATAACATTATTTGAGATGATTAAAAAGAAAATTAAAAAGAAATACATGTCATTTAAATTCATGGTTCTTACACTCGTGCTTAGCATTTTTTTTTTTTTTTTGACTTACGTCGGACCTTAAACGAATGGAAAAAATTATATATTCACAATGACTAAAACAAGTTGAATAATATGTGTATTGATATCACGATTATACATCATGTGATCGTCGTTCGGGGGGTTTTCGGATCCTCCTACCGATCTACGGCGCCAGAGAATTGCGTGTCATGGCGACCACCTATATACCCTATTATAACCATGGAACACTGTATACGGCCATGGTTAGCGGTCTTCGGTCAAATTTAACAGTCAGCTTGTTTATCGAATCAGCACGTCTGTCATCGTCGGAACAAACGCACGATAGAAGGAGGGCGACGGTGGTGGAATAAGTGGGAGGAAAACAATCGAAAACCGTTTACATCCCATCACTTATTTCGCGTACTACAATTACGCGCACTCTGAAGCCAATCGTCCGGGGGCGTGCTCGCGCACAATATTATAATACGCTCACACACACACACACACACACACACACATACCCACACACGTCATTCATATACGAGTGTAATCACGCACGTGTGCACGAGCGGCTCCGTGGGCAGTCCATACAGTGTCCCCAGCGGGCATCGATGGTTTTTCGCATTGAGCAAAAACAATAATATCGTAAGTATTATGTAATGTGCGTATAGGAGCCGATGATGCCGAAAGAAATCGACGTGAACGTCCGAGCTCGAGTTCTAGCGAGCGAGTGGGCCAGGTGTCGGCTTCAGGTTTTTTGCCCCGACCTATCACACGCGCGTTCTCTTATACGCTTTTCTATTATTATTTTCTCTTCTTTTCGCGTGTGCACACCATCGACGACGACGCTGCGGCTGGCACGAGACCACCGCCCGCGGGTTCTCGAGTGTGTTATACTATACGTGTACTGCACGCAGCCCACACGCTGCAGACTATACAGCACGCGTGTAGATGAAGCCACCACCAAACGACGGAGGGCCCACCACTCGGTCGTCGTGGGGACAATAAGGGGTCGAACTTTTTCCATTTTTTTTTTTTTTTTTCCGGACAAAGTCATTTTTGTCGAGGGCTGCCTCACGCGTGAGGTGACCGGACTCACCGCGGGCTGCACCATAAGCATGGTATTGCATTTACATAATACACTGTGGTATCAACCAACTGTCGTACAATATTACAATATAATACACGTACACGCTATATACAGTTAACACTGCGTTTGAAACACTATACCGCTAGCCGTAGCTGCGGATTAACATTATTAATAACGGCGTTTCGATCGGTATATATATATATATATACGATTATTATCGTACTACAATACAATGAACGTAGACAATGCGATAGAGATAATGTACGTATTGGAAAACACTTCGGAGAATCGTAGTAATAATAATAATAATAATAATAATAATAATAATAATAATGATGATGATGATGATGATAAAAAAAATAAAGAAAAAATACAATATTAATACGTTAAGTTATAACATTGCAGGATACATAATAGTGTATAGGTGTATGCGAGGAGACGACAGGACGATAAATTGATGATGCGCCTCACGCCAAAGCAAGTGTTCATTAAAATCGGAGACGGCTCAGCTCGTGTGTATGTATATATATATATAACCACCCCATCGTACTTGCGTGAAGTACAGTGCAGTATAATACATACGCGCGTATATGTTCGGTTTTATTTATTTATTTTTATTTTATTTTATTTTTTATCACAAAACATAATACTTGATTACAATAACAATGATACAAGTAATATATTATTGTTGTTATTTATTGTGTGAGAATATGAACGCGGTATGTGCGCATTATAATAACATATATATTATGTATACATGTGATACCGGAATATTTGTACATGCATTCGTTTTTCGAGTCTCCAAAATAAACTCGACGCGCGCCCACCACAAAAGGGATCTGGTACAGTATATAGAAACGTTAAGGTGCACACCGCGAACAATGCAGGAGCCAGCGCGATATTACACTGCAGCACACGCTCTAAACACGTTATTTATACGGTCTTATCGTTTTGTCGGTATTATAATTGTTATTTTTATTATAGCGCCTGGGAACGGCGATTAAAGCGACGGCCGATGACGCACGGTCGCCTCTTCTCCAACAATTTTTCTTTTTCTCCTTTTTTATTCATCCATACAGAATATTATTATATAACATCTTATTTTATTTGTTCAACAAACCTGCGCTATACAATGCATACGTATAAACGTGCATTCTCATAGTGTTACGCCGTCGCCGTGTAATATATTGGATTATATTTGAAGTTATCTTGGTTAGAAGGTAAGTATACACTTTTGTAATTTATAAAAAGAATATTCAATTTCAAAATCACCAAATATTTAAATTCATTAATACTATTTCGATTTCATCGACAGTGCCATTTTTTAAAAGTACTTGCATTATATAACTATCATTACGTAAAATATTTCGTTAAACATGTTCGTTATGATCATTACAAAAAAAAAGTATACACGAATTTAATAGTAGCCGCGTATATATATATATTATGTATAGAAGTGATTGATTTTAACAAAACAAGAATTATCCTAAAAACGTCTCATGTGACTTAACGGTAAAATTTAATAACTTTTGAACAATGTACTAAGATTTAATGATAGCACTAATAAAGTATTATTTAAGAACATTAATTATGTACCGTATCCAGTTACAAATTTAATCTCGAAATAAAATGATTTTAGATAGGCCATAGGAACAGGAAAATGTGGTTGTTATACATTATAACTATTGTATACCTATAAAACAGTTTTTATTCAGTTCTAGAGAAATTAAAAATATATATATCAAAAAAATAAGGCTATAACTGTGCACGATATAAACATGTTTTGTTGCCTATTCGCTCTGCCTAAGTATTAAGTTATTTTTAGTTTTCATTATTATAATAATGCTACACGCAGTCCTTTTTGAAATGATTTCAAAGTTATTCAATTATTCTAAATAATTGAATTAATGTATGGCTTTAATCTGTTATAATTTTTATATATTATATATTTATATATATATATATATATATATATATATTTATATGTATATGTATGTATATATAATACAATATAATAAGAATTTATAAACTTAAACTTATAACGAAAAATTGTCAAAATAACTGCAGTTTAAATTTTGTTGTTATCAAAAATAACAATTTTAATATCAATACAACCGATGATTTGGTAGTATTTTTATACCAAATTAATTATCAAACCTATAAGTAATCATGTAGGTACCTGAAAAATGACGTTTTTGAAAGCGACTATGAAAATTGAGAGGTACATTTTTAAAAGTAAAATTTATGATTTAATAAATGACTGCATACAGTTTTAGTTTATATTACTATATCCTAAACATATTTTAAGGATATTATATTTTACTTAACCGCAGCAAAATTGTTTGCTTCGTTCGAATAATGATTATAGCATTGATATACGTGTAGGTGACACAGGTGACGCCCATAAATTATTTTTTAAATTATCAAATTTTCAAGTTTCAAGAACTCATGTTACACTTTCATATGGTTGATTATTATAAATGTGTAAAATATACTGTTGTCACGGCATTTTAAATTCTTGTACTATTATTAATACCTATAGTTTATAAATATTTTTTCGTTTTTATGCATCAACAGTGATGCAAATATTTTATTTTATTTGCGATTTGTATTAAATAACTACCTACCATATAAAATTATTAAATATATTTTATTCTATCCATGCATTGCTATGGTTTAGTAATATTATTGTGTCTCGTACTGAATTATATAAAATAATTAATTGGATATTTGCCGTTTTAACAGATTCAAGGATCAACACATTATTATTTATACGTATAATATTATTTGATATTGTTATTAATGAAACAAATGTTACTAGGTCGAAATAAATTGTTTATAATCCATTGAGTACCTACCGCAATAATAATGTATTATATTTTTCGGATGAGGATATATAATCACGTATACATTATTGGATCGAGTCTATCCCAGATAATCATGTATAGGAAACCAGGGGATGTTTCGAATGAAAAACAGGTAATAATATGGCGATGCCGTAATACTTTATACGGATCCGACAATAACCGAAAGAAAACAGCACTCTATAAAACACAGTGATCTGAAAATCAAAAACGAAAATCCAATCAACAAAGTTATGGAAAAATGCGAGTCTTGGACGCAGGTACATTATTTTGTCGTACGGACGAAACCACACACGCATATAGAGCGCATTTAGTTCGGGTGAATCTTCGGTGGTGCGTAAGCTCGTCGCCGGATCGAGCGCGATGACTTGGGCACCCGGACGACGGTGAACACGAAAAAACAGCAACGTCTAACAATAATAGTTACAACAATGGGAAGTAATTAAACGCGATAAAACAAAAGGCCGAATGATATGCATGCGAGTTAATTACAAATTTTTTTTCACCTTCCCTGCACCACCACGCACTCCCTTTACGGACGCGCGTACGCCGCCACCGACTCTTCGAACGCACTACCATCATCATAATCATCATCATCATCATCATCATCATCTCTTATTCCGTAATAAACAATGCACGTCTTGAGCTCGCGCATGCCGCCACCGCCACCGCACAATGCAACAAAAGATATAATATGAATAAAAAAATAAAATAAAGACATAGAAACGGGGTCAAACAATTTGGGTTCCGCGATAATTATTATTATTATTAAACAATAATATAATATACCGATGTATAAATATATAGACGTGTACACGCGCGCGCGCACACACGTACATATTATTATAACCTCTATTGTTACTCTTAGATGTGAAAATACCTTCGGACACTCCTAAATCGGCATATGCATGCCGCCGTCACTGAGTGAGCTGACATGATACAATATATTCCTCGAAAGAGTACGAGTATAACATTATAATATGTATAAATGTATAATACATATTTATGTATCCAATACAATAGACATATACTTACATACCAACATACATACTTACATACATATGTACATAAATACATACATACACAAATATATACACAATTATATACACATACACATTAGGGTGTTCTTTAGTCATATGAGAAAACAAAATAATGATATATTTTTGGTCTCATCCCCTAAATCGGTGTTATACATATAAAAATGAAGTGAAAGAAATCGTTGGTCAATCAAATACAGTTAACCCATGTCGACTTGAAGTTGAAGTTTGAACTATTTTTAAATAATTTTATGTGTATTACACACACACATATGACATATACATACATGGTACGAATCACTCTCTGTAGCATCGTGTGCGGATATTATTATTATATAGAAAAAAAATCCGAAGGTGCTCAAAGAAAACTATATGAGATCAGATCGAATAAAACTTCTGATCTTGCATTTAGGTTCAGAACTCTTCGATTATAATAATGATAATATGAGTATAATTACACTAAAAAGCGGGGTTCGCTAACCGATTCGTTAGTAAATAAATGGACCGAAAAAATAGTATAATAATTTATTGCTACTGATGTATTATGTTGCTCTTTAGATAATGTGCAAAGAGTGCGGAAAGCACTGGGTTTCGTGTTTTGGACAGCTCTGTATACTATCGGTCACTGTTTGACGCCCCAGGAAAATGATTTAAAATCAAACATTTTTGTTATTTTTAAAATACATTTGTGTGGGCTATAAAAACAATAGTTCATTGTTTAAAAGATATTGATAGCAGTCGTTGTGTGATCTTCTTTTTCTGTGCATTCTGTCATACATTACACGTTGAGAAAGTGACGAAGTCACAAATAAACTTTAGTGCAGTGACTAATGTTGTATATTTAGGTGTATCTAAGTCTTGTAAGTTCATGCATTTGCATACTATTAATTAGATTAAATTGCTCTACAAAAATTATAGTTATATACTTTCTAACACATGATCTCCACCACGTGAATTTATTTTACTTCCAAAAAGATATAATATTATATTATTATAACTATTTTTCTATTTTATATATTTTGTTATTATACCAATCGATTGGTGTGTTTAATTTTTTTACTTTTGTTGGATTGTAGAAATTTGACGAATATTAAAACATTGGTCAAGGTCTCAAGGGTCGATGGTAAAAATAAAAAGGTACAATACATGCGTTTGTATAGCACGGGAAAACAATCGAAATAAATAAACGATAGAACTTGTAATATAACATTATACTCGTATGCCGAAATAGTAATTTTTAGTGTACATGACAAATGGGAACTTGTTATCACCCTAATAGCATCTTTATGTTATTGTCCGTGACCCATTTGAAAAATAAAATAAAACAAAATAAAATGCAATACTGCGTAGTTAAATTAACCTATAGAATAGGATAACAATAGAATATCCAAAACGATTTTATATATTATGCTGTTACATTATTATACGTCTTTACCTTTCATTAAAAACTGTGTTGGGTGTTAAAATTTAATTTAATATCGTCACAGTTCACTCACATCTGTTTATTGCACACACATGCCGTTTGGTTGAGCAATTTAAAAATGGTTAAAAATATTTCTCTGCGCACGTCACACTACTATACGTATTACTATAAATTGTAATTACAGGTAATTACTTTATTTTTTTCCTTTCAATTTTTTGAATTAAAATAAAATACATATAGATGTGATAGGTACTAATTTAAAAAAAAAATCATAATAATACATTTTTTAAATATTAAACAAGTATAAGAGACCGCTAATATTGTCCATATACTAGGACCCAGAGTTACTTTTATTAGAACAATTTTGTCCAAAATATAAAACCTTATGATTTTTTGATAAATTCACAATAAATTTTTGAAATAATTCAATGTAGATATTTATATGGTTGTATGGATATTATTGATGAGTGATGGCCATAACAATCTTGATTTATTTTTCATACATCCCATATTAATATAACAATATTATTAATGTTCAGGAATATTAACTATATAATAATATATATTTTAGTTTATTTATTTAAAATTGTAGTAAAATATGTTAAATGTTTTAAATTGTATATATTATATAAAAAAAAATAAAATAAAATAAAAGGATAACCGATTTTAATTATTGTTCATTCGGCTATGATACCCGCGGTTAGTAACAAAACGCACAGCAGACCCATAGTGATGATGGACAAGGATTCGAAGCGTTTGTAACCGTTTGCAGCACTGCTCGTCGTTTTGACCACTGCACCATTGGTCAAAACGACAACGGACAACGGCCTGAGGTCCAACGGTTTGTCGAAGGCAGAAATCGTAGACACGATATCTCTGAAAAGTAGGTATAGGAAGAAAAAAAATCAAACATCAATCGTTTATAGTGATATAATCGTACAAAAAAATCAAATAAATAATCGTTACAAGTGTAAGGGATTTGTTAAGAGTATTTTTTCTCCTCTAATAACGAATATTCCGTAGTAATAATAATAATTACCCGCTGCTGTATGCCGAATTTTCGCTGCCCAAGTATACGTTCATCTTATCTTCGAGACCGCCGATAACTTTGGACAACACAACCGTCTCAGTCTCACTGCCAAAGTTCATGACCACCAAGTACGTTTCATGTGAAGGAAAAGATCTATAATATGATAACAGTACGGTAAACGTTCGACGAAATTACTATACTATTGCAGCTCATATTGTTCCCGAAGGATATAGCAGCGTGACCTGTATTATACGTATTAGAAATGTAGAATTTGCCCATAAAAATGTACGAAAAAATTCGGTAAATCGATAGATGTTGTAATAAAACACTTATTATTCGTAAATCCTAGAGATTAAATAAAAAATGAATATAATTAATTAATAATTTTAGGTATTGTAAGTTTTCATTTTTTGCTAATGATTTAAAAATCTATTTGTCTGCGTCCTCAATTTCTGATGCTAAAAACTTACTATCAGATTTGGACCAATTATTTGATTGTTGTTTAGAATATGATCTCTGTATTTATATTTTAAAATATGTTTACATTTTTTTTTTTCATCGCCATAATATTCTCTAATAAATTTTAAGTTCCGGATAAATAATGAAGAAATTATTCAAATGGTTTAAGTATGAGACTTGGGCATTATTTTTCCAAATGACTTAAATTTCAATTCACAGCATATAGATTCAGTCTGTGCTAAAGCATTAAAAGTACTTGGTTTTATGAAAAAGAATTGTGCCGAATTCAATGTAATAAAATGTTTTACTGCACTTTACCATGCATTAGTAAGGTATATTATATTAGAACTTGGGTCTGTAGTTTGGAAACCGTCTCAATCTGGTAATTCGATTAAAAAAATAAAAATAAAAACAGTAAAAATTTATACGCTAAAAATATGCGCGTAAATTTATTTTACAAGTAAAATTTACCGGGTAATTTAACAAAGGTCAAATCTCTAATCGTACTGCACGTGTAATTTCAATTACCTTTTGATTATATAAATCGAATCGGTGATGTTGTACGACCAGAGATCACCGTACTTCATTGTGGTAGTCCTGCGAAGTTGGGACATTCTTTTGAAGAAATTGTAATCGCTCGTCGGTATTTTCTTTTGCGTTTCCACGTTCAATTTAAAATAATTTGGATTCACGGGCAACCACGGTGTTTTCGCCTTTGTAAATCCTACGATGTACATTTGACAGCACATTTCCCAAAAAAATCATTATATTATTACACAATCATTAAAAGTTTAAGCAAATTACTCGCCTACATTTTTGTTTATTTACATGCTCATTCCGATATCGGTTTCAATAATAATATCTATATAGGTATGGTATTACATGCAGTTATGGTATAAAACAAAATATGAATGAGTTTGAATTGAATACTTCTAGGTATTGAAATACTTACTATTATAGTTTTTTGTTCTTGCGCAGTAACCATATACTTATGTTGTAATATTCTATTTTATTATTTACAACTGTTTTTGTTTTTACGAACCTGCATTGGGCTTATCGTTCCATTGCATAGGACTCCTCGCAAAGTCTCTGCTTTCTACGCTTCTCTTGCCACTCGAATCATACGAATCTTTACTTTGATCCGGTCTTACATAGGTATTCTCCATACCGATTTCACTACCATAATATGTGATGTCAACCCCGGGAAGGGCCAATTTAAGCGCGGTAAACACTTGTACCGCTTCAGGACCGTATTTCGAAGATATTCTATCCTTATCGTGACTTTCTATCTAAAATTTAAATTACAAAAATTACTAATTAAAAAATATCAAAGAAACAGAATACATTTTAAACAGAAAACTAGACCATGGACTCTATCAAAAGTATATTTTTATCGACTGGCACTGAAACATATTTTTCAAACGCACCGATAAGGATAACGAATGAATGTATAGTAATAAAAAAATAAAAGAACCTTACCACCCAACTTGGTGTGTTGTTCACCGGCACGACTTCAAACCAAAATTTAATGGCTCTGTCCACCGAATAAACTAAATCAGTTTTGCGTACTTGAATCATCAAATGGTAATTAAATGGGACTTGAGCTCCGGGATGGTTAGCATCTCCGTAATAATCACGCAACGAGAATACACAAGTATGGTACACCGACTCCGCAGCGAAAAGTCTACAAGAATGATACATAGATCGGATTGTGTTGGAAATGTAAACATAATTTTCGATACATTTACAAATCGTCTTGTAATATTATGTAGTATATGTCGCATATACATACATTATTTATGTAAGTGTAAATATGATTTTATCTTTCCAACAATTGTCCCAATTATTGTTTGTATACACGAAAAATTTACATAGGTATAACCCACATAGTACCTATAATATTATGTAAACATTTTTTTTTTCTTTTTATCTTTCTACTATGACTCAACAATTACGGAAAAGTTCACCATCGAAACTGATTAATTAAATTTAAAATTTATTTACTTTGGTCGTATATTCTTTCTTTTCGAATAATCGTCCATAAATTGTCGCCATTCAAAAATTTTATCAATAACTTCTGGTAGGTCAACAGTGTATTTGTGATCCAAAGAGAAATAAACAGGCCAACTTTCACGGCCGGGCTTCTTCGGCTCGTCTGCGAAAGTTTCGTTTTCGTATAGTCTACCTAAAGAGTTGAATCGGAAACCGTTCACGCCTTTATTCATCCAAAACTCCATTATGTTCTTTGAATAGAAACAAATAGAAATAAAATTGAAAAAGTTATAATACCGTGAGACGATGACTCGTCAGATAAATATTTTCTTTCCAAACTTACTAAAAATTCCTTATTCACTTCGGGATTTCTATGATTTAAATCCGGTTCTCTGTCGTTGTACTGGTGCAAGTAAAATTGCTTTCGTTCTGCATTCCACGTCCACGCAGACCCTCCGAAATAGCTCAGCTGTAATGATTACCACAAGTACGTTAAATATAACAGTTCATTATTCGGTCGATTGATACTAGATCTAATGCTGCGCACATCTTACGGTAATCATTGCACTTTAACAATTAATTTGCGGTGTACAAAATATTAATTAATATTCACACTCCTGTAGTTATTATTATTTTTATTTTTTTCGTAACATTTTAACTTTATGTTTTGAAGTACAAGCGTACTATACATATATCGACCTCAACGGCAGAACTTTGTCGTATAATATAATATAATATATATATATATATATATTATTATTATTTTACCATCTACCTGTACGAAGTCTAGATAATAATAGTATTAATACATAGTAATGTGACAATTTACTTTTAAGGTACTCAACAGCAGCGCCACCTGGTCAACAGAATTTATTGGTTTGTTTGTTCAAGTAAGCAAATGTTTTCAATGAGAATTGCTGAAGAGTGTGAGAGTGAAACTTTCATTAATCATTTAATGATTAATGAGTTTCTACGGGATATTGAATTTTATGAAATTAAGCATAATATAGTGATATTAGCCAAATCATTAAGCGTAAATATTTTCAGGTCCTTTGTGTACATTTTCGTAAGGATGGAAAACGATTTACTTTTACTCTATTAATGCTTTGTCATACTTAAAAATTAATGCCATGTTAATATAACATTAAAAGTTATAATGTTATTAGGGATAACTTATCGCAATTCACTTATACTTTACATCATAAATATACAAAAAAGCACGTTATGTTTACTACTTACCCAGTTATTAGGAGGTATTGGTGTAAACGTTTGACTGTCGACTTGGTCTTGATTCAAAGCATCGTGCCAGATATAATAATCTCTGTATTTGCCTTCTTTCCTTATCGATTTTGAAAACCATTCACACTTGTAACTCGAATGGTTTGGCACTAATTCAATTATCAGTTTCAAGTCTGAAAGGAGAATCCGTGATTTCGCAAATTCTTATTCGATTTCGATTATCCATGGCGTACTTATTATTTTTGTATTACAATAAATTAAAAAATATTTACCTCGTTTTTTAATCTCTGTAATCAATTCTTCGAAGTCTTCCATAGTCCCGAAGATCGGGTCAATCGTCGTATAGTTTTCCACGTCGTAACCGACATCGTCCATTGGTGATTTAAAAATCGGACTTATCCACACCACGTCAATGCCCAGGTCAACAAAGTAATCTAGTTCTTGAGTGATACCTATTAAGCGACGTTATACATAATACGTTATGCGTATAGTGAAGTATATAACTTCAGAAATTGTAGTATTGCATAGGTGTTGTTTACGTATATATACATGATACATTTACCTTTTAAATCGCCTATTCCGTCGTTGTCGCTGTCTTTAAACGATCTTGGATAAACTTGGTATATCATCGCATTCGACCACCATTCGTTGTTCGGCTTGATCCCAGGGAAAATCATTTCGTCGTCTTCTCCAAATGTAACGGACGCGAATACGACTAACACCATTAGCAGGTCTAATTTGGCCATTGTGTCGCTATAGTAGGCCAGCAATAATAATTATTTATCGGTCTGAAATGATACGCATTCGGCCGTGGATCAAAAATGTCGAAAGAAGTAATAATTAATTCGTTTGTTATACATTATAAACGCCTGCGACGGGAGCTGCGAGATCTCATACAGCTACTAATTCGCAGCAACACATAATATTAACAAAGATTATCGTATAATAATCAGACACGGCTCGTGATTGTTTCACAAAGAAAATAACGTTTTCGGTTCTAAGCAAAACGGTTCCTTTTCCCGTCACTATATCATTAATAACACTAATTGGCTACTTATTATATAACAATAATAGTTTAGTCGTACATCCAGTTAAATGCATTCAGAGCTTATTGTGCATAATATAAATTCACATTTTAATGGTCAGCGGGTGGCATGTATTTATTTTTAACGATGAGATCAGAATACTGTACATTAATTCTCACTTAGATTTATTTTCTAAAAGTGCTTTAAACTAGCACAAAATATTATTATAATATATTAGAACTTAACTTAGCGTCGATGATTCTGTCGCCAGATTTACTAAAACATATATAAATATATTATATTGGTGGTTCGTCGACTAAATTGTAAACTAATTAAAAAAAGTACTTCTCCATTTAACAATGATTAAAATTTAATCATGAACGTTTTCATTAAAAAAAAGTTTTTGTGTATAATATGAAATTAAATTTCATGAAAAAATCTCAATGTTCCGTATAAAAATAAAAAAATACCTATTATTTTGCTTGAAAATTGTTATTATATACTGTGCTAAAACTGTAAACATTATATTTTTATAAATAAATATAAATTTTACTCTCTGAAAAATTCACATTTATATTACAATAAAAAGCTATAATATATTTTTATTCGTTGACTACAAGGATAACTTATTTTAATATACATAAATAGTAGATAGTACTATAATTACAAAGGTAAGTACTAATATACTTAGACGTATTATATTATAATACTTTGCAGTAACAGTTACCATACATTTTAATTTAGGTAGGTAAATAAAATTTGATAACCATTTTATAATGCATCTCAATTCCAAAAATAATAATGCGATTCGAACAATAAAGTAAATATCTCGATCAGATTTATAAAATTTAAATAAAATAATATTAAAATTATTTTAATACTATAATATATACTTACAGAGAATTGTATTATGCTTTTGAAACATTCAAACGTATCAGCTAAGAGTTAAAAACAAATTATTAAATTATTACTGTAGCCGTGTAAAACTGTATGTTCATTTTTCAAGAGTCACATAATTTAAATCGGTACCTATGTAAATGCGTGGTAAAAATAACGTTTTTGCGACAATAGTGTCCAATATTTATATGAAATTGACATTAATAATTAAACAAACGATAAGTAGATAGACGAAATTCTAAAAAAAACATATACTAATACTTAAAATCAACAGCGATGCGATTCGTGTGAAGTAGGTACACTGCCATAATCAATATAAATAACAATTTAAATATCTAAGAACACAATATTGAATTACAATAATGATTTTTTTTTTTTTTTTGTGAATTATCAATTGTGATATTGTTCACGAAATAACTTACTATTTTAATTGAGACCTGAGTAATCACGATGAAAAAAATATAAATTTGAATTTAGTGAAATCTACTGTTTTCCGACGAAAAATTGGGTCCGTGTGTCGACACACATAAAATATGTTCGTGGATATGATTTTAACGAAATAATCATCAACACAATTATTCATAGAATATACGAAACCAACATGTATAGGTACATGCGTAGAATACAAAGGACCGATTTAAGCGCTAATAATAATATGTAATGTATAATGTATATTACATTCGTAAAATGCAACGACACTATAGATAATAATAATATTAATAATTATTTATTTTATAGTTAAGATATTACATAATCATTTTAAGTTCGGCTACGGTTATTTTTATGAAATATTTAATACTGCAGACCGTTTGCTATAACATTGCAAATCTTGTTACAGCAGGAAAACGCTTATATTGCGGCTGTTTTTGAATACTTTGATAACGAGAAGACGAGAAATGGCAATAATCGTGAAATCTGATTCGATGTTATTATACGACATATATAATATATAATAAAAACGAATAAATGCATTTTAGGTCACCTTTTTCCTGGAAAACGATTAAGTGAATAGTGATATTAGAAATTTAAATTTTGAACGACACTGCATTTTGTTAGAATAAAGACTTGATAAAAATTAAAACTTATTACTTTATGATATACCATCGATAAAAACAATTGTCTATTATCAAGAACCCGTTTCTAACAGCTGTAGTTCGTCAATTTTTCATAATATTATATTTTTAACAGCAATCAATGATGCGAGCAACGATACTGTAAATGAATATTTTTAATCATTTCGGCACTAAGAACCCATCTTGGCTAACAATATCAAATGCAGTCGACACTTCGATGCGATTACACGATCATAATATATTGTACACAATAATATAATCATAATGATACTATCAAATAGCTTCGAGATATAATTTAAAATGCAATTCAATATTTTGGAGCTGATTTCGACTTACCGTCCGGCGTCCATTGTTGCTCGACTACTGCAGCAGGTTAGTTGGATAAAACTAAATGAGTCACTGTATGCGAACCTGTCATTTAAACGATTTCGTTGCACGTATACATAAACACGTTATATACAAAAACAAAAATATCAGTTACGGAGTTCGCATTATTAAAATATTATGTTATTACCTTTTTTTATGGTATGACATTTATAAATATTTTATATATTTTAAGGATTCTGATTGAAATATTATCGGTTCAACTGTGTGTAATAATATAAAAGTACTTTAAATTAAAATGTATATTATTATACAATGTTTATTTTATAATAATAATATTATTAGGTATATTTGTTCATTATAACGAAATAGTTTAATAGCGTGTCGTCGCAATAACGAATGTCGGTCAACACCGATCAAGTTCCAACAATATATTTTTATCAAAATAAAACGTTTATTTTTTTTTCCACGTGACGGTTTTTAAGTCAATAATTTTCATCATTTCTTCTTCACCCACGGGGTTATACGTTTAACGTTTCCAAGAAGACATCATCGTCGAATCATGTTTTTATGCACGGACACGCTTGTAATACGAAAATCACCATAATGAACAGTTTCACGCTGTCGTGCACCCCGAGGCTCAAGTCACGATACCACGATTGGCAACAACAACCAACTCCGATATCTTTCAAAATACTAAACTGGGTTGATAAAATGTGTATAATGTTACTTCGTTAATTCGGTGTTGCATTTGTTTTCAAATTTAAATACGAGAACTAAAAAAATCATTTATACAATACGTCTTATTCATTATTATGATTGACGAATCATTGGTGTGTGGAAGAGTTATTGCCCTATAACATTGAGTTGTGAAATACTGAAATACATTGGAACATAATATATTATTACTTAATATTGATTTAATTCATTGGTTTTATTACAATTTATTACAATAATAATGTACCCAAACTCGTCTACATAGCTCAAGTTCTTATCCGTCGTATAATACAATCTAAGTGATTCAACGATTCTATATCTGTAACTAATCATAGTAATAATAGATTTAATTTTAATACAGGTTAAAATACCTAGTACGCATACATATGGATAGCTAGTATCATTACTTTCTTCTAGTATTAGTATTACCCATGTAATTTAAACTGACTGGCACGAACGAATGGTGAAAAATGAAAATATTATAGAGTTTACAAAAAATTTTGTAGTAATATTCCACAACCATAAATGCCTTATTTTCGTAGGTACCTATAACTTTCATGAACTACCATATTTTGTGCTATTTTCGCTTGTCATATATTATAATGACATGCTTCAACAAGAAACAACAATTTTCTATTCAAAAAAAGGCAAGACCTCTTTCATCCAAAATTGATCTTTCTCTTCTCGCCCATATTTTTAAAAACTTCTTCCGTTTTTGCCCAAGAATATTATTATTATTTTTTTGCCCACGTATTTTAATTAAGAATTTGGAAAGTACTTCAAACTATAAGTTTAAATTAGTTTTATAACCCATTTAGCATTAGCCAAAGATCATCAACAAAATTATAACTTGGCTAAAAACTTACATTTTTTTTACATGAAAATATCACTGCATTTTTAATTTAAATCATTAATTAATAAAAACGACACTCCTGTAGTATTATTATATCAATAACTGAATAAACTTCAATAATAATTTTAAGATTAAAAGAAAGAGAAAATTAGAAAAAGAGGAACTTTGTACATTTTTTTTTTTTAATTATTATTAAATAATTTCAATTATTATTTATAGTTAAATATAATTATTATTTATATTATTCGACGTAGAATATGTATAGTTTTATATATAGATACATGAAATAATGATGTGAGTACATTGAACGTACAGTGGAATAACGAAATCATAATTAATATTATTTATACCCATACAATTTATACATTATAATAATTATAATAAACACATTTTATATAATATATTCGATACAGTACTTGATGCGTACATAAAGAACTTAAAATTTATAAATTATATTAAGTACTTGCCAAAGTCTTAACTACGAAAACGAGGGCAAAAAGAGTAATATTATTCTTGGACGAAAAGGGAAAACGTTTTTAAACAATTTAGTGAACAAAGACCTGGGCGAAAAAAGAAAGATGATTTTGGACGAAAAGAGTACCATATACTCAAGGTATAATTCGTTCACCGATTATGACCGTTTGAATGTTTGAAAGAATATTTGCTCGTATTGTTATACCTTATGTTTTATTAAAAACGTTCGGAACCATTCCACTCCACTGTTCATGATTGAGCTTGAAACAATAATATCCTTGATTTCAGTATACATTGAATAACTTCGGTACTTATACACACCTGTAATATTAGGTTTCAATCTAATCGAAATCTAAGGACAATTGTTTTCAATACTTCACCTCATTTCTGATGCACTTCAAACCTCTTGTGAATCATTGAGATTATATTTATCATGTTCCTTATTCCTCTAGTACAGATAACGCGAGTTTAGCGCAATCGCTGATGTCTATGTAAAACGTTCTTCATCTCGTGTTATATGTACACATAGGTGTTGGGAACATTGTTTTATTTCCATACTGCCCAAGAAAAAATATTGTTAAGTGTTTTTAATCGTCTAACACTAATTATGCGTGTTCTATAATATGTAATACATAATGTCAATAATGATTTCGAATCCGTGAATAGATTTCATTAGGCTATCGTTTGCAACGACATATGGTTTTTGTTCTTATTTTCCATCGTAGTATTGTTTGAACAATATTATTACACCTTATAAAAATAACCAAAATCGTTAAAAATCCTATAATATTGAAGTATAATATACGTTAATATTATAAGATTTAAGCACGAACTTTTTGAAATCGCTCGAAAAATAGGTCTCGATAAATATATATAATATATAATACTGTAATAAGTTTGTACAATACACCTATACATTTTATAAAAATAAATAAATAAACATATATATTATATTATCATATGAAAATACATAATCATAAATACTTTAATTAATAAAATACCAATAATGCAGTAATAAATTTTTCGTTATTTAACTTAATTGTTGAAATCTTTTTTTTAGATTCTGAGTGAAACGATTTTGAGTTTATGTCATTATTGTCTTATCATGTCACCTATATGTTATTTGCACACTGTACATTATAGAAGATTTTGACCAGAAATATTGCTTCGATAATGGTAAGTTTCTGATAGAAAATTATGTTTAGTTGGTATTTTAAAAGGGTCTTTTTTGAACTTCACATCAGTTTTCTGAATAATTGAGAAAAACGGGAAAAATATATTATAAAAAAACTTCAACGGATATCGAGTTTTAAGCCCCACACGCAATACCACCTATTAAGTTGCCACATATTCTATTGGACTATACAGAGTACTTATGTGCATATTATAATGTATTTTATTATGCACATTTGGTAATTTTCAAAATAGTCTAATGAAATTTGTAATGCTTATATGTATTTTAAATGTTTAATTATTAGTTAAACTAACCTTATTAAGAAATTTGATTCTACTATTATATATTAATAGTATATTAATATAAATATATACTTACCATCTTTATAAATATAAATTGATCCGCTTGACTTCTTTCACTCATCTAAATAAAGGTGAACACTAAATAAAACGAAATACACTATATACAGTAGCGGTTTCAAGTTTTTCAACCTATTTATATTTGCGTATCACTTATACATTTTGAAAAATTAACTTAATTTATTAAGTTAACTAAATAACTTTTTTTGAAATGTTGGATTTTAGCGAGCATAAGTTAAATCTCTGTTACTATATTTGAATTTGGCTAAATTCCGTGTTCTACCCAAAATTTAGTTACTGTCTCGAATGTTGAAAGATCTGTCTTTGATACTGGTATAATAAAGTAATAATTAATAACTTCGGGTACGTGTATCACAGGCTGAAAACTGCTGGTGTACTGTATAAACAGTAATAGTAATGTTCGTTAAACGTTCAATAATCGACAATTCGTCTGATGACTCGGAGAACATTCGAGGAACTGAAGAAGGAATACTTTATATTTTACCCAGTACACATAATAATTATTGTGTAGGTACGTCCTACGATAAAAGGAAAAAGGGGCCGTGGAAGACCTCAAATTTCTTGGTTGGACGACCTCAGAAAATAGTTCAATACATCTTCGATGTCTTTATTCAGAACAGCGATTAATAGAGATCAAATCGCTAACATGATTGCTAACGTTCGTTAACGAAATGGCACTCAAAGAAGAAGGTACTTTCTGCTTAAAATACATATTAATATTCTATAATACTATATATTTTACTACTACTGTTATCAGAATTATCGTAAAACGGCGATATCGTGCATGCAGATGACGCGATAATATACAAAGTTTGTAAACGAATTCGCATTGTTATTTTGGAATACTTTTTTTGGTATAAATAATATTATTATTATATTTTAGTTGTTCGTACGTGCGTTCAGTTCATAACTGTGAATATTATTCAGTTTCGTAATGATTTTTACCGTAATGACGCGGTGGCTGCAAAACAACAAAATCTGTCTGTATAGACCTATGTATACCTGTACATTTATACATATATATGTATTATATATACATCGTATAATATGGTACTTCCATTAACAATACGATTCCCCCCTTTTGTGTGCTAGACATTTTTTTTTTTTTTTGATGTGGTACATTACAATATTCAATTAAGGAACGTGGGACAGTGACAGTAAAATGTATGTTATTATTATTATTGTATTGCTTAGCGTAGCCATGGGCTATTATTTCTTAAATTATCATCATTGGTCCGTCACACCGTTTTTTATTATTATTATTATTATTATTTTTTTATCTTATGCATTTTTATCACACACGCACACGTTGCTATATATAATATGACGTATATAATACTGACCGATTATTTCCCGATGGAATCGTATAACAAACACGTTATATTATTATATATATATGGAAGTATGAAAAATATATTATATCGATCGAACTGAAATAAAAACAACTTTTTAACGAATTCCCGGCCCTTTACACATTCTTATTCCACTACAACCGTCCATTATATATCTGCGTAACAGAATTTGTCCGACAAACGTATTAATAATATGTAGGTACCAATATATATATTATACTATAATATACGCGTTTTTCCGAATCAAAAAATCAAATCTTTTGTGCACTCCGCGCGTTGTTTAATACCTACGTATTATATGCGCATGTAATAATGTTCGTACCTATTATTTAATAAACGGCGCTTAGTCATGAGAAAAATGTACGAAACAAAAATGCTGCAAAAGGTGTACAATGAGTATACAATTGTTTTTTTTTTTTTTTCATTATTATTCTTTTACACGCTATTCATTACTATATGTCCCCCACTCGGGAATTGCCACAGCTCCGCGAACGGGATGCACAAAGGTCTTCCGGTGCAGGTCACTGCTGGAATCCACGGAAGTTTACCGGAAGAAGGCGTATAGTTTTTCGACTTCATCGGATTCCCGTGTCGCGACCGTTTCGTCGCGGCGCTAACACTATATAATAATATAATATACATATATACACGTATAATTTTGTGCGCACAATGCGAGAACCACTCGTGGGAACGTGCCAAGTTTCGTCGCTACGTTTTTGCATCGCGCGCGGTTCATGACGTATATAAGAAAATATACGTTTTGCGCCGAACGACTCGTGGGAACGTCAATCGGAACTGAAATGACCGGGCCCACAGCACCTTTAATAATAATGCAATATTGTAAAATGCGCTTTTGGCATCGAGAAATAATTGTTTATCCGTCAAATGCCCGTGAACATATTATAATATAGGTAGTATATAGGGTAAGTGTATACACCGTATAACCACACCCTCATCCGTGCGCGAACAATGATATTTATTATACATGTATGGCGTGAGCACAAATTAACCGAGACAAATAACGACTAAAGACTTATGCTCTACGTAAAATTTTACACTATAGACCATATAATATGATAACCTATATAAAATGACGTGTATAAAATTTGTACACGACATAACCACGGTAAACGCATTGCACCTAATCACGAACGTGAGCTTATCGTGGTAACAACGAGGAAAATTCTGTAATTTTTGATAGTTCAGTCACATACTACATTTTTAGCCTACATCTGAAAAGAATTGCATTAACGAGTGACATCATCGAATATTGAGAAATAATCGCATTCAATTGCTCGTATATAATATGTATAGAGACATGTGTGTCATCATTATGTGCTTTTTGATAAGATGATCTGAAAACGTGGCAGAACTTCGCAATCATTCTTCAATAATTAACAAAACGATATTATTATGTAGCGCAACGCGTGCCAACACATAATAATAATAACATAAAACACAGATATACCATCGTTTATATCACAGATACTATGTAGATGATGGAGAAATGCAAACCTGACGAAACTAAATTGCATTACGGTGCATTTGTAAACATCACCGTGGCTTAATAATAATAAGCAATAATATACGTAAATTATAATTATCGTGCAATACTATAATGCAGCGATTCCCAAATAAGCCCACGTTAAAGAAGATTCACTACTATGGTCACTTGAAAATTATTATAATAGTGTAAGCTTTTTTGGGGTAAGTATTCACTGCAATGTACCTTAGCTAAATTAGTTCAAAAAATCGGGTAAAAAGTTTGAGAACCCCTGGTATAATGAATAATTAATTAAATTAATAATAATAATTAATTAATCGAATTTGTAAGACACTTGCGTATTTATACGCAATACACCTAAAGACTTTATTAAAACCACTAGGAAGTGTGCGGAACGAGAGAGTTATTGGTATATTTTATTGGATTTTTCGAAAGTGAATGATAATGTATTATATTTAAATAGAAACCGTGGAATCGGTTTTTCTCCGCGTTTTGAAAAGCGTTTGCCAAAAATATATAAATATCAGTATATCATGCATATAATTGTAATAGGACACGCCTAGTTTCCTCGTACAGCCGTTCGCTGTGACTGATATATTAAATAGCAAATTAATTTATTTAATTTTGAACGTATACAGATACCTATACGTAATAGATGAGCCATAAATTTATACGGCCTAGGATATAAATCTCATGTATATACTATTTACTATTATTGTACTATTACATAGTATCATCGAAGCGGCTAAACCTACGGACAGTAGAAAAAATTTGAAAATTTTAATTTGTGTTTCTATTTGATTTTTCTGCTGAAATTATTACTAAATTATTACTGTTGAACTAAAACCAATCGTTTGCAAGATTCCGTATTTAATTAGTCGTATAATCATATTACGTATTATTATGAAAATCGCAGTCTATCGTATAAATGATTACCGGTATGGACGTATGGTGTTTATGTGCGTTTTATATAATATATTATTGTTCGCACGGGAAAAGCGATTTTTACTTCGCCTTGACAGTGGAGTGTATATATTTTAGTTAATTTACTGTTTCTCGGGTGGCGGCAAATTTATCGCAATGGGCCGAACGGATTACGGGCGAAGATTTATCAAAAACGACGACGCGCCTCTCGTCGTTTTTACTTTACAAAGAAATCGATTTTCGCAGAGTGAGAAGAAGATATATAAAAAAAAAAAAAAAAAAAATAGCCGAAAATCATTATGATTGCGCAGACAGGAAAACGCCACAGATATATATATATATATAGGTAGGTTTTCGTCATCGCAGTGAACGTGCGCGGCGTTTCGTCGCAGCAGCTCGCGCAGGCAAATCGTATATTATTATATTATATATTGTTACAGTACACCACAGTGCGTGATGAACGACGGGGTTACTGGGATAACGGGGATAACGAGGAACGGGATATTTTTCCGGGGAAAAGGCCACCCGCGGACAGAGGCCGAGTGCCTGTCGATGTTCTTCACGGCGGCGCGCCCGGCACTTAGCACCCGGGAAAAACAACCTCCATTAATATTTTTACCAGGATATATATATATAATATAAGTTTTCACTGTAAATACACGCGTCCCCGTAATGGACCGGGGCAAGGAGTCACGAGAGGTCTTAGGGACGGTGGTGGCGGTGGTGAGTGGAGGATGAAAGGATCCCTCGTGGGGGGATGGTTGCGGGAATAGTGAGAAAAAGAAAGAGAGAAAGAGAGAGAAAATGAGAGGAGAGAAATGGAGAGGAATAGGGAAAGGACAGGGAGCATAGGATAAACGATGTATTTATTTAACACGGCAAACGATCGATCGACCGTTTACAACCACCTCAATTCCGACGATTTATATGTGATATTATTTTGTGCGGTGGCGGTGATGCAGCAGCCGCGGACGGGTGTAAATATATATTATTATTATTATTATTATAAGAGCCGATGGGGTATTTTTGAGTATAAATCATCGTCGTTGCGCGTATAGGTCGACATGTATATGTATATAGTGGGCGTCTTAAAACAACTAAATTGATCGATCGAACGCCACCGCCGCCGCCGTAAACCATATATTATAGACATACCATAATATAATATTATGTACATAGTGTGTACAAGTAAGGTTCGCGACACGACGCCTGATTTAGTACGGTAATAATATTATACTCCACGTATTTGTATACACAGCTTACAGTCGTGATGTGTGATTTTCGTAGGTGCCGTTTTGCGAGTTGACGATTTTCTGTAAAAATTGAATGACTAAAAACCACGTTTACGAAACGTTTCAGACATATTTTTTTTTCCAAAACTCGTTTACTACTGCAATATACCGAAAAATAAATATTAAAAATGCTATTATATAAATATTTTATAACTATTCTCTAGGCTCAAACTATTGGTGTAGTTGTAAAAATATAATATAATATATATATATATATATATATATAGGACATAGGTACACGTGTTGGAACATTTTTTTCCAAAAATTTAAATGATCCTAAACTATTTTATTCGTTTATTTTATTGTTTATTCATTTAGAATTTAAATATTGCAATTTTAAACTACAGTTAAAATGTAAAAAAAAAACCAAAAAAAATATCTGGTTAAATTATTATTAAAATGATTGTAAACTTTATAAGCCAACTAGCCAGCACAACATTTCATGGCTGTTCTAACCAGTTTTCAAAGAAATTGGATGAACTAGCTAATAATTATCTATACTCAAGATATACAATGATAGTCGATAGAATATAATACTATATACACTATTTAGAAGCCTATATTACCTACGAGTAAACAAAAAAAATCTTATTTTTAACGGACAATTTTCGAGGATATGGTGTTACACAATTTAGTGTGTGACGAGCATACAGTTGGTACCTACAATGCATGTATATTATAATATTCACTAGACAGAAAATAATGAGCACACAAAATTAACCGGCGAACGAACATTATAAATATCATTGTGCTTAAAACGTTCCAATGGATACATTTTCACACGAGATTATAATATTTTCTTATTTTTTATATAATATACGTACATAGAGCGTGACTCGGCTGAGTTTTCATAATATGATGATCTTGGTATCGAATATTTCAGACATTTCAATTGGTAAAAATACGACAAATATATCTACAATACCGGCGGTCCTGGACAAATTATTCTTTGGTCCTCCCCTAATGTACTGATATGAATCCATATAAACGTTACAATAAAAAAAAAAAAAACAAATAAAGGACTATAACTTACAATTTCTTCAGAACGATTTGGACGGAGTGTGGGAGGCTTACTTCACAAGCATAAACATATTATGTAAAACAACCTGTAAAATAATATTATACACATTGTTATTAAATACATTATTCGAATATCACGCGTTAACCTATTCCTATCGTATTTTAGTTATAGCTTATTCCGTTATAAATAACTATCATTGGATCATTCGAGCATAAAATAATTTAGTTATGCAGTAAATTACTATAGTAGTAAATTAATATTAGAATAATGCATTACAGTTTTGAACACGGAGATTCAATTATTGGCAGAGAATTATAATTTCTGGATTATTTTATGATCAGTGTCTTCGGTCATGATATTCACATAATATTATAATATAAAATTTCGTATACTATAGAAAACAACAACATTTAATCAATGGTCAGTTGTTTATAATGCATTCGAGTTCTAAAAACTGAAATAATGAGATAAAAAAGCAAGTTTTATAGAGTTTTTATTCAATCCAAATATTCAAAATATCTTTAATAACGAATTCTAGTACAATAAAATAACCGTTAAAGTCTCCAAGATACCACGTCAAATTTGTGTACGCTTCAAAATTGCCTAAAAAATACATTATTAATATCATGTTTTTTTTTAAAAAAATAAAATGATTATTTTTTTATATATGATGTAGACAAAAAATTATTAATTCAAGATGATATAAAATCACATTATCATATCGTTGATACATACGGCTGTATTAAATCATAACTATTAAAACGTTTTTTTTATTATTATTATTATTATTAATATTTTCATTATTAAACATTATTTACGTCACGTCAATCGTTGGAACATGAAAAATGTTAATCCATTTGAAACATCTACTGAGTATTTTCAAGTTTTGATACTTAACATGAAAATATTATTGATTAAATATTATCATTTTTAGGATTAATGTAAAATTAAAGAATATTAAAAATGAACGTAATAATATATTTTACTTAATCTTATTTCATTTTAAATGTCTATTTCATTATAAATATTCAATCACACTTTTTAATTTTTATGTTATTCATATTTAATATGTAAAATTGATATTAAATTACTTGTTGGCTTAATAAAATTAATAAACGCTTCGAGATTTTCACGTTTAAGAAAAAAATATATATTATAATGTCATTGCGGTAATGAGAATATATCAATGAAATCAGTTAGATTCTTTACTATCAATATGTTTAGTATATAATTTATAGCTCGGTTTAAAATGCGGTCGTCTATATGATAATATTATAATTTGATGTATTATTGTTTAATTTATTATTTTCTAATATTAAGTCTATAACTCCTGTATATGGCTGTATAGTATATTTAGTTGTTCATAAAATTAAATCGAAATTAAACTCTACAGATTAAAATATCCATAAATATCCATATAGTTACAGTGAATAGCTATTTAGCTAAAAACATTTTATTTTATATTGTATATATAATAATAATAATAATAATAATAATAATAAAACAGCTCCACTACACTATATATGTGTATGACATTTGTTATAAGAATCGTCGTGTCAGCGATTGACAATGAGTTATTTTTATGATTATTAATAACTTTCACTGATAACAATCATAATATAAGATCAAACTAAAAATCGAACGCCTAAATATAGTATGATAAGACAAAACGGCTTTGCGTAGATGAACGTAAGACATTTTTGTGTAGGTATGGCAAAATATCATGTTCGCTCTGATATTATAATACTGACGGTTAAATTTTAATCTGAAATGTCATCACACAGAATATATTTTCAATCGTTATCTTATTATTCGCTTGCTCTGAGAAAAAAATATGCTCTTGCGAAACAAATAATAGCAATAATGATAATAATAATAATAATAATATGTAATAACTAATTTGTGACACTTATATATATATATATATTATTGTAAAAACGAAACAATAAGATATTACCCAAGTGATAATGATATGTATTTGCTTATCGAAAAATCTTAAAAGAATTTTTTTTTCTATTAACACTTTCTAAAACCACGTCTTTATAGAATCCCCGTATGCGTATTATCATAGGTATATGTCTGTATAATGCCTGTATAATTATTTATATATGCGTTACAAAGTTACCACAACAATGTGAAATTATATAAACTTTCCAGATGTCTACCATTGCGGTGTCACCATAACATTATTGAGTCGTGGTAAGTCATTATAAGTCAAGTCAAAATTAAAACTTAACACTGTCTTTGTAAACACGGTCATTATATGTGCACGAACAAATCAAATTAATTATATATTTTAAGTTTTAAAGTACATGAAGTTAGCTCCGACTCTGTCAAACCGATTCCGGACAAATATTGTAAACAACTGTAGATGCAATTTCAGTATCCTCTAATGATCTCGAAATAGGCACCTTTACTATATAATAGGTACGCGTTGTAGTGACTATAAATTACCATACATAGTATACCTGTAGTGTGTTTCAGCAGTGTATGTATATGCAAGTTTAATGCATTTGTAAAGGGTCAAGGGTTTACTAGCTGTTTCATTAGCTATAGCTTCAACTAGAAAAGATGAACACGTATGTTTTTAAATTCAAATCTAAGGCATATGCCATTCACTGATACTTAAGTATTAATAGTTTTTAAGAGTAAACAAGATAATTTGATTTTATTGATAATTTTAATTTATTAAAAATTAAAATTCACCATAAATTACTAAATATATTATAATATTATCCAACAAATTTACGGTTTACCATTGACATTTCTACAAGAAGTATATATGTCGTTATAAATTCGTGTTTGACAGCAAAAACTCGAATAATAATATTAATACTGGTTACACGAAATCGAAATAGAAAGAATTGTTTACCTTCGATGTAGGGAAACCGAGGCGCATGGCTTTCACCAAATGCTTTCCTTTTGTGTATATTACACATTATGTGTCCGCATGCACAAGTTACACGTGCAACATCTAATATAAGATATTCATCTGCACCGCGACAAAAACAAACTATGCGGCACATTGTTCAAGATATTTTCGAATCACGTGGTGATATAAGGATTCTAAGAGTGTAGAACCTTTTATTATCTATAATATATTATATAATAATATAATATGTATTATTATGTTCTATCGTTCTATGCTTTTATGTATTAATACCTACATTCTGATTTCTACGGGGTATATATGATATGATTCGCGAAGATGATCTAACATTTTTTAATAATATGACAACTACAATATTATTTCATTTGTAGTGTTGGATATACACTATACACGAGTTCCATGTATAATTTTCTTATTTATGAAATATTATACTATATTATAAAGTGGAAAGTGTAAACTTCACTGCGTGATGTGTGCGTGGTAATGAAAAGCGTTTAAAACAGTATCTGGAATATGCATCAATTAGATTATGAAAAATCTCCCGGGGGAAACTATCCTTATTTACCATGATGGTAACTATTTACGTAATAAATAATGTATTATAATATAATAACGACTATTTAGTATTTGGTGTGTAAAAACGTGATTACGTATGCATTACCGTTAGATTACTTTAACGTGTACTTGTATATACACCTGATTCCTAATGTATTAACTATTTCGCAGTTTTTTCATATAATGAGAAATGCAAGTTATTTGCTAAGTTGGTTGAAAAATTCAATATTACATTCTCATATTATGACTCACCCTACTATAAAATTACTCTAAACCAAAGAAATAAAAACACATAGATTTTAATTATATTCACAAAGATAATGTTTTAATGTGATAATGATACAATCATATTATAATATAATAGTAGTGTAAAAATTGTATAATAATAACAAAATTATGACTTCAACTAAGGGGTCGCCGATGTAAAACGTACACCGAACGGTCAACTACACCAAAAACAACAAAATTATTAAACAATATTTTGTTTGCTGCAGTCTAGTTTGGCAATATTACAGGTCTGCGGCATAATTATAGTCATCACTCGTTGTTGTCATTTCGTAATAAAAACTATAACGTTTATATAATAGTTAATAATGGTATCGATCATGATTGTGTTTCCATAAACGGTACAGGCAACCAGCTAATCGATTAGTTCTTTTCCTCTTGGACGGCATCAATGTACGGGTCCTCCGGTAAGTCGGTCCGGTCCAGCAGTACATTTTCTTTGTCGGCACTTCTTGTCTCGCCGAGCTCTCTTCTCAAACCGTCTTCGTTTCGCGTCCGCGTCCACCACGTGGGATTCGCGTCTAGGTGTGCTGCTTCCGTTGTCCAACAGCCACCGTCTTCCGTGCACAATTTCACTTCGCCGTCGGATCATTCGCTGGACACTAACGAGGACCGGACGTCGCTCACGTCCCGGGTCCGTGGTCGTCTAACCGTGGCCGCGATCACCGGTAGATCGAAAAATCCCTCCGTGCCGCAGACGTTGCAGGGCACGACCACGTCCGACGGTCTCGTTTCCGACGTTTCCCGGGCGGCGCACGGCAGCGTCTTTCCCGGCACGATTGACGATGGTCGAACGTCTACGGCAATAAATGCAGTCGGCGGTCTGCGTGACGCGCTTGCCGGTGGTCTCCCATGGGGCACCGTTGGGGGGGGGGCACGGCGAAGCGGTTTCCATCCACCCAGAAGCGTCTCGGTCATGCGATCGTCTCGTCTTTCGCGGTGACCGGTCAAAATATCTCCGGAAAAATATCTCTCGTGAAAAATGTATAAGAAAGAAGTATCTAAACAGAATATATATATAAAATTTACATTTTATTTTGTAAGACTTGTTTTAACATTGCTTAAGATTCTGAAAGTGTATAAAGAAGCAAAGAATTTTTCAGTAATAATATTTCATAATATATCTTCAGAATTATCTAAAGAGGATATTATTTTTCATACTTGTAATAGGTAGATGTTTAAATAATTTTCTTAACACTTATTACACAAGTACAATAAATTGGTGATTGTATATTATTCCTTATCACCAAATTACACGGTACGTCGAGTAATAAAACGAATATGTTAGGATATAGTCGAATCTTTTAATTTTTTTTTAAATGTTTACCATTTCAATATAATAATCAGATTTGTACTCATTCGTACTTAATGTTATAAGATGAAATGATATAGATATTTTATTTAGATAATTCTTTCTGATACGTATTTCATGGAAGATATTTTTTCCAGAAATATTTTTTCAGAGATATTTTGTCCTAAAACCGTTTTTCGCAACTCGTGCTTCGCCGGATCGTCTCCCTTGTCGTCCAGGGCTGGCCGACGCCTCAGTGACGAGAACGAAACCGGACGTCTACGGTCTCGTCTGTATCTTCTCCGTGGTCCACTCGACCGTACCGTACAACAGTATCCTCCTGTTCAAGCTCAATTCAACGTCCACGACCCTCGGTACGCGCGACTTGTCCGACGGTAATTTCCCCGGCAACTTGGACGTTCGGGAAACCACAGGCAAACGGCCACTCGAAGAAGCTTCAGGACCCGTCGCTCCGCCTCCGAACGTTTTATCGACATCGCCTGCAGCACCCTGATCTTGGAACCTAGTGGTGTTGAACGAGTTCTGGAAAAATACGTACGTTTTAGCTTACGCATGTTTTTTTTTTTTTTTCCATAAGGAAACATTTTTTCAAACATATATTTTGTATCCTATATTGTATAAACGAAATATTAATTGTAATTAAAACATGTCTAATGAAAAACAATTTAAGTTTGGTTCGGAAAAAATAACAACTATTTGAATTTCTTGTTCGTAAAATTTTATTAAAGCCAATGGCTATACGTACTTTTATACCACGACATCTTTGAAAACATCCGGGTAACACCGCATAAACCACACTTCCGATAAAATCTGCGAGTGAATGTTACGGCTAAAAATTGGTTTTTGTCACTCTTAAGACATTCTCCAAAAGTATGATCGTAAATGAAATCCATATTTTGTTGAGAATTATTCACAAAAAAATATTCGGCAACAAGCGTACGAGGAAATATAAAGAAGAATAAAGTGAACCAATAGTTTTTCCAAAGATAATCTAACAATCATCTCAAAAAATGCAAATGATCTAAAAGTTACCTGTAAACTCAAAGGGTACGCCAACGAAGAAAACGATTAAAATAGAATGGATATTCAAAAGAACCGAACGGGGAATCGTTCTACTGTACAGTACAGGGTGGAGTGGACCTCGTTCATAGGATAGGTTATTACTTATTACTTATTGTAATGGATGTGTTAAATTTGAATGCAATGATAGGTATCATTATCATACTACATATACGAAAAACGATTTTGGAAAGAAGTATATGCATTGGAATTACCTGTGACATTCTACTGTCGATCAACCACGTATTATTGATCGTCGCAGAAATCAGTAACAAATCGTCACGGAGGCGAGTATACTATAATAATATGTACATCGCATATACCCAACGTGCATAGTAAATATCATAATTTTTTACATTATTCAGGGCCGTTTATTTGACGAGCTTGAATCGTAGTATTTATGCATGCACTGACAGACGTGTGACACACGTTTAACCCGTGTATAATATTATTATCCCCTGTACGCACATGGTATGCCACATCAGTGCAGTTGTACATCATAGCTATAGTTGCGGTACATAGTATGAGACTATGAGCATTATTATGTGTACCGCGATAATATGCACGTTTGTACGGTTTAGGGCCTCGGGGGCCGACAATGCGCGGACCACCCGTCCGCAGGGCCGGGGCACTACGACGACCGTTCGCCACCGGCCGGTTAACGGCTTTTACCGTTTGGCGGATAAAAAATAGAAAAAAAAAAGACGCGAAATCAAAACAAAACGAATAATAATAATAACACGGAACAAAAAAAAAAAAAAACGTCAAACGAATGAATACGAGCGGTGCAAGAGCGTGTGCCCGCTGAGTCCGGCACAGCGTGCGTGCACTACGCTTATAGAGGACCCCCCGAAGGATCGGCTGCTGCTGCTGCTGCAGTACGTCGTCGGTGCTCACCAATTATCCACGGGAGTAAGTCAAACAACTGCAGCGACGCACCTGGGCATCGTGTGTACGTGCGTCTATACAAGACGCGCGTATACTTATTAAACGACGATACGATAATATGCGCATATAATAATGGTAATAATTGCAATAATCGCAGTTAATCGCGTCGATTTCGCTCACACGCGTCATATATATATACCTAATATACCCATTATAAATATATATATATATATATATAATATTATTATTATATTTATTTACCGTTCGCGCATTTTACGCGCAGGCGATTCGTTTTGCGCGGCCGCATTTAAACGGATATACTATATAAAACGCGATAATATAGTAACAACAATATTAGTAATGATAATAATACGTATATATCGTATTATAAACGTCCCGATGGTATAGTACCTATCTGTTATAAAACTGCTGGGCGTATCCTCGGAGTGATCGAGAAAACGAGGCTGGAATTCGTGGACGACGACCGCGGTGCGTGCAAAACGTCCGTCCGTCCGCGTTTAAATACGTCTCGAATCCGGGTAGGGTATAATACACATAATGTACCTATATTTATATAATATATAAGTAATATTATCCGCGCGTGGTGTTGCCGCGTGAAACGATCAGGTGCGACGATAACAATACCTCTCGCCACGGATACATATAGATAATACGACTGATACCACCGGCGGCGGCCTATATTATATTGTAGACTTTGCCGAACGCATAGAATATAATAACACGCATATTATAATCCGTGCACCACGGCGTGCGGCGGTCCGGAAGTTTTTCTCCGCGTCCTGCAGCGGGTGCAATAACAAAAAATATACTTTGACGAGACCGTGTGACGCCTGTCATGGTGCGTATGCGTGCGTGTGTGTGTGTTTTTGTGTATGTTCTTATAATGGACGAGCGAAACTTCGAATTCGATTCGATAACACTAAACAATAACAATAATATACTAATTTATATCGATAATCATTATATTATAGTATCCAATTATACGACCACTTTGATTCTCAGGATATAAAATCGTAATATGATATTTTTTATCACTTGTATACAAGTATATATATATATATATATAATATATAAACAATTTAAAAAATCGAATATTTCAAATGCCTATCACTTTAATCAGAATCCAAAATATGAACTTCCATTGTAGGACCACTAAATATAGTTTAAAGAACCTATGGAATTACTTACATTGTGCATTATTCTTAAGAGTTTGTCATTCCTAGAGAAGTTAGATTTATAGGTGGGTATATGAAAAGTATACTACAAAGTCTAGTATTACTAGGAATACGAAAACTAAGTTCTCCAAGAAGTTTCGGAGCATCAACTCGGCCTTCGATCAGAAGCTGAATATTACGAGTATTGTGATAAATTTAATACCAAAATTATCATCCCTGACTAAAAGGGAATCTAGTCTCAGAACTTGACTTATAGGCCCGTTATCATATGGTGCATTAAGGATGTTAATAACTAACGAAGCGCATAAAACTACTCTTTACTCTTTTGAACACGATTAATCCTACAAATATAAATGGCGGTATATGATGGTGATTGGTGACTAAATAACAGATTCAATAACTGAATGGACTAATGTGACAATATTGATTAGGTGGGTAGGTATTATAAGTTTATTTTTTTTTTGATTGGCTAATATATTACATAAAAATAACCGATAAACTTGTTTATGGAAATAAATAGTACTTTTGCACTCTATAATGATTGTTATTTAAAATGTAAAATTCCTTTTCTTTTGAAAAAAAAAAGCAAGTAAACAACAAAAAATTAATTCTTTTATTATTTCTAAACAATTTTTTAGATATTCGACTAGGTATACTAGTAAATTTTCTTCTTTTTTATTTTTAACCAAATATTACTATTCATTTACCAGAAATCGGTTGAAAATTTAACCATATTCCATTTATAGGGACCATTATAGGCACTCCATTTTGTAACTTGAGTGGAACTTCAGTTTTTTTACACGGTAGAATTCGAAATTTAGTTAGTATTTCCGATAGAAGAATTTTCATTTCCAATTCAGCAAATCTTTTTCCTATAAAAATATTATTTATATAATAGTGTGACATTGCAAATACTTTGTACACAATTATAATGTATATAGTAATTACAGTAACAGAATGGCGTATTAACGGGAAGGAAATGTGGATGTATAGATCTCCCTTGAGATTTATTTTCCTATTAATAATTTGTATATACTTATTGTACAAAATAATGAAACAAAGATTTAAACTAGTTAAATAATAAACAAACATTTTTCAAAATATTTACATATTATATACAGTTATATCATCAAAAAAAACCGGATGGGTCTCACTTTGCTGTACAGTAAGGGGTGGATTGGGCCTCATTCTAAGGATAGGTCATTACTCATTATAGAGGATTTAAAAATTTATATTGTTAAATTTGAATGCAACTCTATGTACCATTGCATACGAAAAACGATTCTGAACGGAGATGATTTGTTATTCTAGAATAGGTATATATAGGTATATTATATTATGTTATATATGAATTGTAATATTGTCAATTTTTATAATTATGCCTATATATTTTAATAATTTTTGAATAACAGTAAGAAAAAATTCGGTGGAATCATCTATTAAATTCCTAGCAATTTTTTTTATCAACAATTATAGAAAAAAAAAATTAAAAATCAAATGTTTCAAATGCCTATATAGATAACTTAAAAATTAGTAAGATATTTCAACTTGAAGATTTGATAACTTGAAGTCAAAATCGCGATAATCTGCAAGTTATTTTGTAGTTGAAAACTCATATTTATACAGATTCAAAATTTTAACACAAGGTTATCCATAAGTAACTATTCAAATAACTATAAAAATATTTAAAACGGACTTTTTAAAAAATTTTTATATACATCTAAAATTTAAATTTTTACGAAATTGCAAAAATTAACAATTTTCCTTAAAGGTTTTTATATATTTGTGATAATTTAAAAAGTATAAGTCATAGAAAATTGAAAATTTTATCAGATTTTTAGATTTGCATTTTTTTTTTTTTTTTTTGAAATAATATTTTTTCGAAAATATTTTACTCGTTTCTAAACTATTTATAAGCCTTTAAAATATTCGATTTTTTTTAAATATTTTGTTCATAATTATTGATAAAATAATTTTACTCAAAATACTTGAAAATTGAATACAAGATTTCAAGAAAGTTTTTCTTATTGCCATGCAATAATTATTAAAATACAAAGGCATCACTTTTTTATAACCGTTTGAAGAGCAAATAATAAATACTGACATAATATCACAGTTTAAACATAAAACAATATATTTTATAAAATTAATAATTATTATAGACTAATAAATTGTATTCGTTCAGAATCGTTTAATGTATAGAATGGTATCATTGATTGCATTCAAATTTAATAAATCCATTATAATGACCATTATACGCCATCTTCTACTCTATAGCAGAGCGAGTCCCCGTCCGGTTCTTTTTTTAGCAATGAGATGATGGATGAGCATAAGGAAGCAAGCCTTCTTCAGGTTAATGAAGTAATGTCCAATAAACATTTCCCTAACCCTTTACAAACCCTTAATACACCATTGCAGTAGCACTGGGCACATTAACCTATGCAAGAACGTGGTCCTTTGCCGAACGGTATGTGTGTACAAGATGGCCGCTTTGCTTTTTCTTCCGGACTGAACCTCTGCGGATCGAACTTAAACGGGTTTGGGAAATAATTTGGGTCGTGATGAATACTGTGAAACGGTATCATAATCTTCGTACCCTTTTCAATGACTAACGAATCGTCGGGCACGTGGTAAGTTTTAACAGCTTCCCTGAACAAGCTGTTGACGATGACGTACATGCGCTCTGTTTCTATACAGAAAATTTCAAAGGTCTCGTATTTTTTGTTGTGAATATAGTGGGATATATATTAGTGACGGCATATTATATTATTATGATGTCGTAGTACCTTATGGTACGTATGATTCTAAAAACGAGAAATCTATAATATTAGCACAGTCATATCAGGGTATCACGTCAAGTGTCATAATGTTAAATGTCAGAATCAAACAAGGTATCAAATGAAAATTTAATGAAATTAATGATATCTATCCTCATGTATAATTTATCATGAGTAAATAATGTCCATATATTTATATAAATATAGCTATCGTATCACAATTTCCTAAAATTCGACGATTTGTTTGATAAAATGTCGTAGAATGAGTCTATGTTTTATAACAATTGATTTTAGGACACTCGACATAATGACACTTAACTGTCGAACACTCAACCTAGATTCTACAGTTATACTGACCGTCTAAAACCATATTGGTGTAAGGTAGATTGGCCAAGAATTCGCTATTTATTTGCTTGTGTTTTTCTCTTGCGGAAATTATCTCTTCGCGTTGTCTGTTCTGGACGTCTTGATTCAATGCCAGCTGATATAAACAGAAGCTTAACGTAGTCGATGTAGTTTCGAAACCGGCTCCAAACATAAGGATTGCATTTGAAACGATATCTTCGTCCGTGAATTTGTCTGTAAAATCAAAACTAAATGGAATATAATATAATATATACATAAATATAACAAACAAATGCAGAGCGGTCACGCGCCGTAATATATTGTACTGATAACAATTATGATAACAAATTCGTCGATGTCTTGAACACGTGGCATTAATTATGGTTTTTGACGAATATGTGTGTGAAAATCATAATAAATGTACGAAATTGATTTTATTTTATAGACAATATAATAAACAATAAATATAATATAAGTCAACATATAAACTATAAGAATACTTGGTATTATAGCTGATTGCTCATTAAAAATTAAAAGCATGTGGTTTCACGGGAGCTTTGGAGTTACTTCATAATCACACAATTAATTAAATAAATTATTCAAAGTTTGCCTCGTGACTGTCGACAAAAACGTTGTAGACATCTTCTATTGGTTGCTGACATTATTATTATTATTATTATTATTATTATTATTTTGGTGAGATTATTATACGTAACCACAATGAACTAAATTTTTAAATTTGCTAGATTGAATGACGAGAATTTCTATTGCATATGCCATAAATTAAAAGCATTTGCCACTTTTTCTTGGTTGTTCATTTTAACCTAACTCCTCTCACTATGACAACCGAAACAAAAATGATTCACTTTAACTAAATTTTAGATTATAAAGTTAATTTCTATACAAAAAACGAATCTGAACGGATATATTTGTTAGTCTATAATAAGTATATATTATAATATAGTATGTTATGTTTAAATTGTAATATTATGTGAATATTTGATCTTCAAACACTTATAAAAATAATTGTGCATATATATTTTAATAAATTTTGAATGACGGTAAGAAAAACTTCTGTGCAATCTACTATTGAATTTTCAAGTATTTTGTCCCAGCGAAATTTTTTTATCAACTATAAAAAATGGAATACTTCAAACTCTTATAAATTGCTTAAAAATTAGTAAATTTTTTTCGAAAAGAAAATGCCAATTTTAACAACTGGTTAAAATCAGGGATCGAAACCGTTTCATTATTTAACGGTTTTGGTTTTGAGAACGGTTTTCTAAACTTCATGGTTTTGGTTTGAGTTTTGAGAACGATTTATAAAATTTTTCGGTTTTAAGAATGGTTTTTAAAAATGTTGGGTTTTGGTTTTTTGAATGGTTTTTAAAAATGTTGATTTTAGTTAAATATCTGGCATAGTTAGGCATCATAAGTGAACGCATGAAAAATATTGAGAGGGGGGTGAACGAATATGCAAATTAATGTTTAGTTGAACCGTTTTATATCCAAGTATTAGAGTAGTGAGTTTACCTATTATAAAAATGTAAAGGTAAAAAAAAACTTAGAATTAGAGTCAAAAGCATAATTTTATATATGTTATTTATAATTTTAGTTAGTAAAGTTAATAATTACCTCTCACCTTAAATTAAATAATAGGTAAATTCACCCAAGTACTGAATAACAAAATTGGATCAACTGAAAAACACATTTGATGTATTGTACTTTTGCAAGGAAAACTACATATGTTGATCTCATTATTTGATTACATTTGTAGTTTACAATACCATATTATTAAATTAATAATATTATTAAAATTATTGGTTTTTAATTTCTTAGATTCATTTCTTCCTACTTCCTAACGACCAAATTAACTTGTTAAAAACTAAAAAGTTTAAAAAAATGAACTAGTTAATTATTTTTGTTTTTAACTTAATAACTTATTGAGTTCAAATTGTTATTGTTTTAATTAAACCTTTTGTAGTTAATTATCATTATTGTACCGTTAAGATAATTTTAATTTAGTTCCTTTTCTTTTATCAATAATTGATACTGCTGTGGATGAAGTTTTTGTACATGTCTCTCTAAATTCGCTGCATGTTTTCCAACCAAGGTGGTAGAATAACCTTCAACTAGGCATTGGCTTTTATTTACAGCATCATTATATTTAAAAAAAAAGTCGTTCAACTGGATTTCTTTTTCCCATTTTAATATAATAAATAACGAGTTGTCGAGTTGAAAAATGTTTACACTTTAAGCAAAACCTCTGAGACTGATGACTGATGAAAATGAGATACGCAATTGATTCAATGTCTTCGGAAATTGACTGGAATGGACTTCATGGTTTACGAATCAATCATTCATACAGTAAAATAATTTAGAGATGTTAGCTGAAGAATATGTACGTTAACGCTAACAACAGAAAATGGCGATATGGAAAACTTAATAAACGGCATGTGGTAAAACCAGGATGTTTCGATATTGACAAAATTAAAAGATCAATCAATAAACAATGAATTTAGCAACAAACTTAAGGATATTTTACAAGGAGGGCAAGTAGTCACCGAAGCAGTTGTGTTTAAGAACTAAGGGAAAATAAGGGGAACCATTAATAGTGTAGTGACCACGATATTAGGAAAAAAAACTTTAAAACCCAAACCTTGGTTTAATAGAATTTGTGGAAAAGCTATTGATATAAGTAGAGTACCAAGAAGAAATGGGCTAAATGACACAAATAATAAAAACTTTATTCGGCAGGTAGAAAACTCACCAAAGAGAAGCGAGCAACATACTGAGGTATGAGAAAAGGAAATACCTCGGGGACATGATAGAAAAAGCAGAGCTCGACTATAAATGGTATAGAACCAGAGACATATACAAACAGATAAATTATCTTACAGAAGGGAATAAAGAGATAGAAAGGTCTCTAAAAATGATGATGGGTCGCTAATAAGTTATAACCTCGAGCGAGGAGATAACTAAAATATAGAGTGATTATTTTGACGAGCTATTATATGTACTCGTAATTTAAAATCGATTAATTGCAAAATGATTCCGATAAATTAAGCGTTCTCTAAATCGGGGAACACGCTGTATGCTCACCTTGATCGGCCGTGGACTTGTCACCGTTCAAAACCAGATCGTTTCTCGCTTGCACCAGCGATTGCGCCACGTCGTCCCTGACGATGTTCTCGGTCGTCCGGTACCGGATGACCCGGCGGAACGCGGAGTCGAAGAAATCGGAGGCCTCGGGCGGAAATTCCTTGAACCGCAGCGCAGAAGCGATCCTCGGCAACGTGGACACCAGTATCTGGCCGGCGATCATGCGGAAACTCGGCCGGACCATCAAGCGGGCGTACGCGCGGATCTCGGACCGGTCGCACTGGTCGTCCTGGACGTCGTCGGCGTCATTTGTCGACGAGCCGCCCAACCGCAGCCCGAACGCACACGTGCCGATCACGTCGACGGAATAATCGGCCATGGTGTCGTGCACCTCGATGTCCCCGCAGCCAATCACGCTGTCGGCCAGGTGCCGCATCAGCTCGCGCGTGCACTCCTCGATCAGCGGAATGGTAGGCGCCAGCTTCCTGTACGAAAACGCCGCGGTAAGCTTGCGCCGCATGGTCCACCACTTTGGGCCCTTGGCGAAGAACATGGAATCGGCCAGCACGTTGGTGGACCGGCGCTTATGGAAACCGCGGTGCTCGAAGTATGCAAAGTCTTTGACCAGGATCCGGTGGACGAGCGCCGGGTCGCGGATCATCAGCAACGGCGTCTTCATCTGATACACGCCGCAGTACTTGTGGCCCGCGAACCGTCTGTACAGCCGGTCGTACGTGTCCACGTGATGTTCCAGCGCCATCAACATCCGGAACGTATTGCCCACCAAGGGCCACGGTCGTACGTGCGCCACGTTCAGCCGGCGCCATATCCCGTACGTGTTGGTCGAGTAAACGTAAACGACAACGATCGCGAGCACCGCAAGTGCCGCCGCCGTGCCGTAGCCGCTCGATGCGAAACCGTCCACCAAATGCCGCAACATCGCGACGATGATCGTATTGTTTCAAAACCGTCTAGTTACTACAGCTCTACTATTGCGTTATTATTATTTTTATTATTGTTATTATTTTAACGTCGGTGTCGGACGCGTTGACGAATTCCAATACACTGCAGCCTACCCGATGCTGCGACTCTCGTCGTAACTAACAATGAATTCCTTCTAGTACATTACGCGTTTTTATACATATGTTATATTATGTAATATTTATTTATAACCATCATAAGCTTATAAATCAATTTTATTGTGTTCGACGGATGACGTGTAACTACTAAAATGGAATAAACAACAAAATTACTGCTATCTAAGCAGTATTATTATCGTGTTTACTGCAGCTTGATATAGTTTAACATTAAGTGTACATACTACGGACTAGATAATAGCTGAATCTTCTTAAACGCGCAAATCTATAAACGTACTAAGTATAAATACCAAAGTGCACCATAATAACCATATATTTGTACCTTGTATAACAGGAAAGTAATAACTAGATGAGCTCACACACGGGAACAAGTTTTTATTACAGTCAATTCACAGATAGAAATGGTTCATTACCGAATGTTTTAATTTCTATTGAATTTAATGAAATGTGTAGGTCTTGCACATCAGTTGGTTTTTTGGGGCAATATCAAACGACGGCAGAATATATCCCTTTTCTCATACAATTTATGTCAGGTGTAGTTAAAGAATCCGTATTTTTATTTTAAATTCCAAATGATTTAATTTTATTTGACGTTTACAGAGTTCATCTTGCACTTTTGACTTATCCGAGTATCATTTCAGGACGCGTTCGGGATACATCTAAATTACCAGTATTATAACGTTTAGGACGCACTTGAGCTATTAGAAAGGTACGATTTTGATAACCAGAAGTAATCGGGCGACAAGTGATTTTGGAAAAATCTTTTCTTTTTGCACGGCCACGCGCGGATCACGTTTCCCGACCCACTTACACTCGGCTCGCCGTAGCCGTGTGAAGAAATATAATAATATTTCTTAAAACATTTCTTCACACATCACGTGATATTGTAATTATTATTGTTATTTCCATGGCGGCGGCAGTCATGTCGTCATTATACACACTACTTTTGTATACATATTGATGAATCACACGATGAGCGTATATAATGAAATAAGTTCCATGCAATAATGTAAAGAACAATAAGTCGAGAACATATCGTATAGTGTTTCGTGTAATATATTATTATATTTTTATTATTAACATCATCATCTTCATCATCATCATCATCGTTTCGTCAGTAAAAATGT
>JAIPRK010001082.1:0-16783 GCA_025469195.1 Chaitophorus viminalis
GCCGAGGCTTGTGCGGTGAGTCTGAGAACTGTACAACGGATATGTAAAGAGAGTAAAATGACTGGAAATCAAGAGGAATCATTATGTGTTGGAAGTTCTAATGACCTTAAATTTCAATCACCACGAAGAAGATACAGTCGCAAGAAATCTGTCACTGAACTTGGTGATTTTGACAATGAAGTGGTCAGAAGAATTGTTCATAGCTTTTACGACAAGGGTGACTTTCCAACAACCGCTAAAATATTAGTAGAATTGCGTGAAAAATTAAATTACCGTGGATCGAAATCGTCGGTGAAAATAATTTTAAAACAACTTAATTTTAAGTACAAGAAATGTAACGATGGTCGCAAATTCTTAATAGAATGGGACTAAGAGATGAGATATTAGAACCAATAATATTGACCATTTACCCTGATGAAAGCAGTTCAAGTGAAGATGAAGACGACAATGATGACTAGATTATATCAATTCGGAAATATATTTTTTTATGTAAATATTATTAAAATAGTATTAAATTTCATTACCTAGTTATTAGTTTTTAAATGTACATACTACATATATATATATATATAAAATTGCGTAAACAATTAAAATATTAATATTATTAGTTGTTAGCACATGTGATAATTAATAAATAATGAGTTTAACGTACAGAAATATTGAATGTTCAGTTTTTATTACAACTCCCGCGCTTTTAAAATTATTTTACGCGGGAATGTAGACTTAGAATCACTGCCGGTAATTTGCCACCAGGCGCGCGACGGTCACCCGCCTAGTTTCGCTGGCCGTACTATAGTAACGTAACGAAAGTAACGCGTTACTGTAACGCCGTTACTTTGTTTGTATAACACGTTACGTAATTACCTTACAATTATTTTCATATAACGAAAATGTAATTTAAATTACTTTTGATAAGTAATTTACGCAGAATAACGCATTATAGTTTTAAATTATTTAGTACCTATTGCGAATTTTAAAAAAAAAACTTAAATATATAAACCCGCATTTTAACAAACTCTCCACAATATTCTGTTTTCAATTGTTTTGACGTGTCTAATATTAAGCCATAAATTTTTAAAATAGTGAATTACATTTATTATTTAATTAAATTCTTTTAAATACTAAATAGTAAGATACACGGAACGTATAAATACATAATTATGTATTTATGTTATGAACTAAACATCTTTTTCAAACTATACTATATTTTCTGTAGGTAGTATATTTTTAGTTTCTTTGCTTATTGAATCACAATTGCTTAACAATAAAAAAAAATTTGCAACGAGAAAGTAACATAGTTACTTTTATATTTGAAAAGTAAAGTAATTACATTACAATTTCATTTAAGTAACGAGTAAAGTAACTTCATTACTTGTGTCTCTAAGTAACGAGTAAAGGAACTTTATTACTTTTTAAAAGTAACACACCCAACACTGGATATATATAATAATTAGATGCCCAACTTCTTTTTATCAATGACGTTGGCATAATAATGTTGTATATACCAGACATAAGTATATTTTCAGTTTATAAAATAATAACAGATTGGTAGTTACCTAATAATAATGTAGAATTTGATTAATAAAAAAGAATTAAAACTAAAAAAAAAAAAAAAGTTGACATTGTATTTAATAGTATAATCATGGTGGTTTGGTAAAGGGGGGTAGGAGGGCTTTGCCCCCCATGGTTCTGAATCATATCATGGTACATTAAAAAATGTGTAGTACGAATTTTAATTAAAAATAGGGGCTGAAATAACTTATAATAAGAATAGAACATTAATATAATTTTGAGTGAGTACTTTTTAGAAGTACTACTTCACAGTGTTTCCTGGTGGCTAGTATATTGCTGAATACGGGATTTAAAATAATGAAGGTAAAATAAACCTAAAATAAAGTTTAACATACTTATATGGATATAGAGCTTCATAGTATGATGAGTATTTCACAAAGATAAAAATAATAATAATATTTAGTATTTATGAATAATATAATATATTTATTTTTCATTGATTATAATATAATAAATAATAATATATAATGTTATATTATTCATACTAACAAATCAAATATTAGTATAGTGTATACAATATTTTCTGAACACTTATAATATTTATATTGTACATTTTACGGTACTCGTATTTTTAAAGGTAACATTTTTGGAATTATATAAAAATTTAATGGTTATACCGCTTTAAAATATAAAATATAGATCTTATAGATTTAATTCATTCTGTGCCTCTGTAATTAAATCTTTGCAATTAATTTGGACCTTGATATTATTAATAAAACTGGTCCCGATCACTAATTTATACCAGTAACGTCTTGAACTCATTTTTGATAAGGAGCAAAAATATAAAGAGGGTACCCACTCCACTTAACTATTTTAAAAATTTCAACCATAGCAAAAAATAAAAATTTACAAAATATGTGTATATTTGTAGATATTTGTATAATTGGATGTACCTTTACTTAATTAGTTAGTTTATTGCACTCATTAATTATCTTGTATTTTGATTAATTTTAACGTTGGCCCGTATAGCTATTAGTTGACACCAATTGTTACTAGTCTAATGGACCTACTAACAGCATGCTAGACTAGCATTGCTAGTGCACCAAATTTTTATTATAACTTTAAAAAGTCTACTTTGATACTATTTAGTATCTATAGTTTTATATATTTTGTATAACTAAAAAAAAAAAAAAATTAATAAAAAATAACTATTATAGGATTTTTCATATTTTATACAGGTTATTGTGAATACTTCAGAATAAAAATATAAAAAAGAACAGGTGAGCCTCGCTTTGCTGTCCAGTTGTGGGTGGAGTGCACCTCGTTTATAAGATAGGTCATTATTACAATGGATTTGTTAAGTTTGAATGCAATGATAGATATCATTGTATACGAATAACGATTCTGAACGGAGTTAATATGTTTGTCTAAAATGTTTATTTAATAATATAGTATTTTATATTTAAATTAAATTATAATACAATTTCTTAAACATTTAAAATTAAAACACTCATAAAATTTTTTCTTTTAAGTCTGGTAGAAATTTTTTTATATATTTTTGAAGGTAAGCTTATAGACAATCTAGTGTTAAAATTTTGAACCTTAAGTATAAACAGAAAAAATTTTTATGAATTTTCAACTACAAAATAACTTGCAAATTATCGCGATTTTAACATATTTTATACAAATATGAACTTTATGGGCTTACAAAAAAAATTTGAGTGAAACCATCTCCGTTATTTTTTAGTTATAATAAGTATAATTTATATTTAATACTTTAATACATTTTCAAGAGTTTTTGGACAGCCAAAAAATTTTTATAAATATTTTAAAAAAAAACTTATAAAAATAGAAAATTTAAATTATCTATAAATAAGTAAAAATATGTCAAAATACTTTGAAAACTTAACCATGTATAGAGAACACCAAAATAAAGATTAAGTGAAAATTTCAAGTTGTTGCGGTTTTTTGTTTTTGAGTTAGAGCATTTTAAAAAAATGTATTTTGTAAAAACGTGATTTTGCGTAAAATTTCCCGTTTTTTCGTAATTTTTTTATCGTTTTTTTCAAATTTTTAAAAAAGTATTGAAAACGTTGGATTTTTGACACGCCCAAGTACCATCTACATTCACTTTCCTATCAGAAAAGTTGCTGTTTAAGAAAATCGAAGTATTTTTACCACCAGAAATCGTGTCCTCAGTCACAAAAAAAAAAAAAAAATAATTAAAAAAATAAAAAAAAAACACACATCATTGTAAAATTAATAGATTCTATCACTCCGTTCAGAATCTAAAAAAAACACATATCATTCTTAAATCAATAGATTCCATCACTCCGTTCAAAACCTAATACAGATATCTACAAGAAATATTAAAATCAACAACTATGTGTTTATTTTTGTTTTATTTATAATCATATTCGGTACCTATCATAGATAATAAATAATTTAATCATCAACCATATTTGTTTCTAATGTTTCTTCACCTACCTACTAAAGTATTAAGTTCTCGAACGTACATATTCCAATACAGAATCATGGTTTATTACATATATTTTTATACACTTTTTAATTTTTATTTTAATACAATTGTACCTACAATATAAACTAAGTTTACATATAAGGTCTTTTTACATATTGTATTCATCAGCCTGAATATCCATTGACCATCCATACAGCTAGAGCTGTAACAAGGGTATGGGTGAAGCTGGCCCGGACCAGGGGTGCATGGTTTCCCAAAGAAAGTGGCGTAAAAATAAAAATAAAAATAAATAAATATTTTATTTATTTAAAATATGGACACTGGACAGTGGTTACTACAGATGATTTTAAAATGTACAAATCACCTACGGTATGAGATTTTATATATAATAACCGGTCACGACTGCAACTTTCTATAGAAGTTTCAGTATACATAGGTTAATTAAAAATCATTATTCGCATAGTGTCGACAAAAATTAACAAACATGATAGTATATAAATATCTATAGAACGTGAAATTGGCTTCAGGAATCAATTTTGAAATGTGATTGTTTAATTCGCTACTAAAAAAGTTTAACAAGTAAAATTAAGGAAATGTATAAGAGCTCTATTTTTTATTAATATATAAAATTGTATATAACGTTATAGTAACTTAGTAAATGGTTTTTTACTTTTCATATTATCATATATTATTATAATATAAGTATATATTAATGAATAAAATAAATATATAAATATATAAGTATAATACAAGTATAAATATTTTGTGTGAGTGGGGAGGGAGCATTCGATTTACAAAAACGGAAATTTATGAAATAGCCAGAGGCGCTGGTGAACCTTGCTACGGCTTAGCACACAGCTAGTTATTATTTTCGTTAACTTTTAGGTAATTGATATTATGATGATCAAGATTTCCAAAAAATTTTAATTATATACAAGTGAAGGTTGTAAAAATAACATTGGAATTTGATAATTGATAAAATACACTATAGGGATTTCTTCGGTATAACTGGTATAAGTGTTGTGAAAGTAAGTTTTCATTAACATTTTAATACTGCAATATAATAGCTGTTATAGTGTTGTTACCCATTATTACAAAAATCTAAAGTTCATCTTAGGTTTTTGATGTTTTATTTTTAAATAATCTTTTGAATTTACTATTTCTAGTTAGACTTATAGTTTTTAAATACTAATAACTAATATATACTATTTTTATAGATAATTATTCTCTACATAGTTCGAATAATAAGCAAGAGTGTAGAGTATGAATAGTGTAACACAAGAAATCGAATATTTCAACAAATTTCGATTATTATATAGGCGACAAGTGATATTAGTTATTATATTTTAAATTATATTGATCGTAGTGACTCGAATTAGTTAATGAGTAGGTATTTATTAGTACTTATTATCATTTAATAAAGAATTCATATTTCAAAACATTTTCTTTTTTTTTTTTGCATCAGTTGGAACATTGAAAAGTCGATCTACATTCTACCTTATCCACTACTTTATCAACGGTCTTCAGAAATATAAGCTGATGAGCGATGGCTGATCTACCAAAACCCTTCACTCAGAATCGTATTTTCAAGAACAATAGACATTATTATTTATCTAAATCGACTTCAACTACTTCAAGTTTAAAAGATCAAAACAGCAGTATCGCCAGTATTATTAATTCATCTCTATCTTGTACTGATTGTAGTCCGTCTATTTTTTTATACACTTTTAATAACAATTTTAAATTTTTCGTTGTATAAATACTAAATAGGAACACCTTATATACTTATTACATACTTAAGTTATAAAATATATGAATTTTAATATGTTCCAAATACTTTAGATTTCTACATTTTTTTTTAACTTGTTTAGGTCTTGTATAATTTTCATTTATGGATATATAACATAACGCACTTACCATAATTTCACATACCTACTCCTCTGGTTTTCAAAGATGCAATGGAGCCATGGTTTATTATAAACATCAAGTAAAAAATATGTTCATTATCTTGTTCGAAGATTACAAAAAATTAGAAGCCTAAAGCCCCTTTCACACTTCACTGTAGAACATTGAATTGTTCTAACACAGTACCTGCATTTCTAAGAACAATGTAGGTACATACCTACTATTGATACTAGTACTTTTGTTTTCGTCTAAATAGCGACACAACGAAGGCTTCGTAAAGTTTCACTTGTAAGGAATGGCTCTAAAATTTAAGTATTCACCATAATATATATAATATACATTCATATGTATATTCATAAATTATTAAACAATATGTCTTATCGGTATATGCCAATAAGTACGTATGGATCTGTAGTCAATGCCAACCAATCATTGGTTTTGTTGATGGACCATGGGCACTGTACATTAAGAATTTAGAGTATACATATTACAGCAATAGCATTAGAAAAAGACCTAATCAATAATCATCATCAACAATATCAAATACAAATTTCAAATATTTAACCTGTGTCAATGGGGGAGGGGGGGGGTGAACCGGTGGATGATATTGCCGTATTTGTCTTTTAAATTGTTAAAACCCATGTAAATCGTATATATTAGGTCAGTGGTTTCCAAGATTTTTTGGTACAAGCCACACCAAAAATAAAAAAATCAATTGTGCCACCCATGAATAAAAAAATAACAAATTTATAGTATTTAAGTATATAAATATTTTTATTGTTATGACAAAATAAATCAACAATAAATATTATTAAATTTCTATTTAAAGTACTACTTACAAAATTTTTATTTTATATCATATTTATAATTCTACTGTACGTGTGTATATCACTGAACTCCTCCTAAACGTCTGCACCGATTTGAATGAAATTTTTTGTATGCGTTTGGGTGACGCCCTGGATGGTTTAGATTCACAAAAAAAAAATCCTAGATCCGCCACTGTATACTTCATAAACCAACCACACCGACCGGTTATATTATCTTATTAAAAAATAATTTCCAGTAATTATGGCAACCAACATAACAACTAAATACCTATGATATCATCATCAAATTGGTTATTTAATGCCGATGCCTGATACCAATTCAAAATTTCTCCAAATCTACTTCATGGGTAATGAGGAGCAGCAAATAAACGTATGCTGCCAGAACAACCATATTGAGCAGATGGAGGAGCAAGAAATTATGGGTATTTTAGAACCGTTTAGCAACAAAAAATATCGATGTTGACGCTATTAACTTTAAAATACAACAGTGATTGCCCGGCAGTGAGATATTGTTCAAATCGATCGACACTTTTACCGATCCTAACGAAACAATCCACTATTCTGTTGAATTTTTGAATTCGCTAGATTTACCTGGAATGCCACTACATAACTTGCGATTAAAAATTGGTTTATCTATCATTTTGCTTCGGAATTTAAATGCACCTAAGCTATGCAACGGTAAAATATTAGTCGGAAAAAAATTATGGGCAATGTTCTTGAAGCTACAATTTTAAATGGCAAATTTGAAGGTGAATTCTCCTGCCACGAATCCCAATGATCCATTCAGACTCACCCATTCCATTCAGACGTCTGCAATTTCCAATTCGCTTGGCATTTACCTTAACTATTAATAAGTCACAAGGTCAAACAATGTCGATTTGTGGGTTGTATTTATAATATATATTTTAATAGAAAATCCGGTCTTTTCACATGACCAATATGTAGAGTGTTTTCGCGTTGGAAAACCGTTAAGTTTATTCATCTATACTCCTCAGGAATTGACTAAAAATATTTTTCATCAACTCGCATTAAGATAAAATCAAACAAATTATTGAGTATAATGAATTGTTTTTAGAAAAATGTATGTTATTTCAAAATAAAGAATCATAAAATTATTATATTATTCTTCTTTTATTCCATACTTTGTTTAATATCCTAATCGCTTGAAATATCATGCAGAACAACATCTGTTGGGTCCGCTTGTATATATTAATATATATATATATAATATGCAATTTGGTGATAGTTACACGCATTTTTTTTCAACATTTAGTTTTGACCTAATCAAGACTTAAGTATAACTTTAAATATAACAGCATACGTAATTATTGTTGATTCAAAAATATCTTTACTTACTACGCGTCTTGCGCCTCCCAGTTTGGGAAATGCCGTCTTGGATGAATGATCTATAGTCAGTATAACCACAGATTATATGAATACAGGTGGTGCACTCATGAAAATCAATACAGCATGACCACGAATAAAAAAATACATTTCTTCTTTATAATAATTTATTATTTTTGAACGAACATCACTGACTTTTGTTTGTGATTCCATGAAATGCCAGCCATGGTTGTATTACTTGTACTTTGCGTCGCGATTTTGTAAAGTTTATCTTGTTCGTGGTACATTCGAATTTTTTTTGAACTTTTGACACTTTGTTTTTATAAAATTTTATTCATTTCAAATTCTTTATACATTTCTTATTATGGAGGAATATGAAGAAATGCAATATGAGTATTGCGAAGACCAATTCACGTTTGACGAATATACATCTAACGATAATGATTTCTTCTGGTTACCCGAGGATCCTGAAAGGTAAGAATATTTATAATATATATGTATATATATATATATTATCTGAATGATACTTGCCGAAAATTAGCACTCAGCTTGTATGCCATATATCAACAATTTGTATATAATAACATTTGTAATTACCAGTAGGTAGCCAGTGGTCGAAATGGCTCAAGATAAGTGGAGGGATGCCTGACAATTCAGATTTCCTGATATCATTACAATCTTTTTCTATCATTAATAATCTTTAAAACTAAACAAATAAATAACATTTTCAAATTTAGTAAAAATAACACTAATGTGCGTATACTAATACTATTGTACTAATGTCTAGTATAATCATTTACTACTGAGTACACTGACGCATAAACCATAATTATTTCATTTTAAAACACAAGTCTTAGGAGGAATGCGTTATTCTAGACAAAATTAAGTAGAGGGATGAAAAATGTAAATACAAAAAAGTAGAGGGATATCATCCCTCCGTATCCCCTCCCCCACTTTGACCACAGTAGATAGCATAATAAATAAGCACCTACCTAGTATATAGTTATTACAATACATTTTGTTGTATGGTAATAATGATAATTTATTACAAAAAGTATTTACTTATTGGTATATAATCTTCTAATTTATGAAATGGATTTAGACATTCTTCATCAAGTTTGTCAGTCAGTACTTCAGATGCATCTACTCAAACCTATGTTTCAAAAAAACAGCGGTTCAGATGGGACCAACAACGACTAAAGGCAAAAAAGAGGTGGTTGGAGATAAAATATATTGAATTACTGCATGCAATCAACAACCATGAAGAATAAAATATCTTATACATTTAGATGGGATAGACATTTATTATATTTAATAACTATTATAAAATAATTATTCATTTAACCAAGTTCAATATCTTTATTCCTATGGTATATCTTATGTTTACTACTCGCTTATATTTCATAATTTTATTATTTTTGGTTCATTCTGTTAAGTACATGAAACTGTTACTTAATTTACATTTATTTATTCTCGTTTAAAACAATATTTGTAATAAATATAGTCATTATATTAATTTATTAATTATTTATTTATTGTTCCTTAATATATTTTCCAAGTAATTAATTATTTATTATGGTTAAATGTTTGGTACAATTATGTATTTCTAGAATGTGGTTACACTGATCACTGAAAGTTGGTCATACTCCATAAAATGTATTTGACACTGTATCATAATGTAAGATATATCTTAAATTGTGCTGTGTATATTGAATATTAAATTGGGCATTGGCCGAGTCGGTCTTTAGGTAATCAAGTGATGCTTATATATTTGTCTGTTAAAAAAGTATCTGCGATTTGTTTACATTTTCAGAAATCGTCCCGAAATGCACCCCATCTATATTCATATGATCTGTGGTATAACCATGTATAATGAGTCGTTATATTAACAACTGTATATAGAAATCTAAAGATATATAGATGGAAAACTAATTATAAAATAAATATAGTTAGTATGTCTATGGTCTACAGCCGTGGTCAATATCATCACAGAACAATCACAGATTATATGAAATAATATAATATAATCCCATATAATCTGTGGAACAATCATCAAGTTGTCTCTTTGAACATAGAACTATATAGTTCAATGAGTTGTCTTGTCTATTCTGTGATGATAATAGCAGATGGTTCATATATTCTGTGATAATACCACAGAATAGATTATGTATTTAATTTATTCTGTGATAATAATATCATATTATCTATGGTGATAATATTAAGAGTGTTATCTCATCAGTCACGAATGAGTTTTGTCTGTTGTGAACGATCAAATAATTTTGAATTTATTATGATATTCGAATTCGTTGATGATTTGTAATTATTCCAATTTGGTACATTGTTGGTAGGTAATTACAGAACTATTAAATGGATTTAAAATGTGTAGCCAACATTAATTGTGACCAAGGAGCCATACGCGCTGTCCGGTTTAATGGTAAAATATTTATATTCAATTTGTTTTGCATGTTTTGATTGTCAACGTCTTGTTTGTCTAGTGGACGGTGAATATTGTTTGACGTGTGGTAGTGACAAGAAAATAAAACTATGGAACCCGTATAAGGAATTATGCCTAAAAACATATGCAGGCCATGGTGATTGTGTAATGGATGCTTGTGGTTCGTGCGACAGCAGGTACTTTCATTTTGTTATGTGCTACAATAATAGTTCTTCACCATATAAAATGTATATGTTTAATGACTTTCAAGTGAGTTGGTATCGTGTGGAGCTGATAAATCTGTTGTTATATGGGATGTATCAGATGGAAGAGTAAAGCGAAGGTTAAGACAACATGCTGCTGCCGTGAATTGTGTCAAATATAATGAAGACTCTTCAGTTGTGGTTTCTGGATCAAATGATAACACTGTTTGTTGTTGGGATACTAGAAGTCGTAATAATAGTCCAATCCAGGTATAATAATTATTTCAATAAAATATATTTGTTTTTATCTATTTTTTCAATTTTATATTAAATAATATTACCCTCACTATGATAAATTGTTTATGTATTTGAAGTCTATACTTAAAATAATTATAATAACTAGATTTAAAAAAATTACATATAAGCCAAGATCAAAAGAAAAAAATAATAATCACTTGCTCTTGTTCTGATTTAATTAGATTCAATATGACATTAAGTTAATTCATTTTTTTAAATTATTTATATAGAATAAATTTTATCTTCAAAGGTCTATAAAAGTATAAACATATAAAAAAATTAAAAATTTATGAAATATCTATAAAATACTTATATATATATTATATGCTCACAGTTAATGCTTCGATTAATTATGACAACCAAATAACTAATATTGTAATCTAATTTTAAAATTATACAGTAATTTTCAATTATTCAAAAAATTACCTACTCAAGGTACTATCTAGATTAAATGTCTTATCATAAGAGTACCAGAATTGTGTATATTAGAACAATCCTTGTTCATAATCATGTGTATACACATGATAATTATACAAATCATTAAATTTCTTCTTTCATTCAGAATTTAAATTTAATATGGATTTCTCTGATATTGTTTTTATATTATCAAATAAATCAACTACAATAAAGCAACCTTTGGGAATTTTCTGAATAAATAAGTAATACTATTTGAATTTCAAAGCTACTTAAGCATTAGGCATCATCATAATATGAGTAAAATTTTAATAGTATCTATATTGTGTAAAAATATTGCACATCTAATATTTTTATTTTATTTATAATCTTCTTTTTGCAGGTTTTAAAAGAAGCTAAAGATAGCATTACTAAAATTCTAGTGATTGGTCATCAAATACTAACAGGATCCTTAGATTGTTTTTTAAGAACTTATGACATAAGAATGGGTAACTTGGATGCAGATTTTATCGGAGGTAATACATTTTACATAGCTTGTATGAAAAATTAAAAATTCATATAAATGTGTTAATATTTGTAGAGCCAATATCATGTATCAGCTCAACACAAGATAATATGTGTACGTTAGTAAGTTGTACAGATAGTACTTTGAAGTTAATGGATAGACAAAAAGGAGAACTATTGAATGAGTATAAACTTTATTGGGTTAAAAAAAAAAATTGAAAAAAAATACATATTATCTTTATATTATTTGAACATTTATTACAGGTATACGGGTCATACAGTTGGCGATTATTTCATTGAAAATAGTGTATTTCATAATGACAGCACAGTAATAAGTGGATCAACATGTGGACATCTGTGGTGTTGGGATTTTGTAAGTGCAAAACTTACGGAAAAATTGAAACCTAATGATATTGGTTCTTACACACAATCTGTCAATTCAATTTGTACACATCCCAGTAAAAAAGTATTAATTACATCATGTGGGCCTTGTATTTCTTTGTGGTCTGAATAATTATCAATTTATATATAATTGAAACATGGCTCACAGTATTCAAAGAATCTTTCATAAACACTCTTTCGACCAGCAATATCTCTTGGTGTATCCTCTGTACTATTTGATAGTTTTACATTTGGCAGTATATTGGGTTGAGATAATAGTAATTCCAAAATATCACACGAGTCTTGATGTTCGGCTGCTAAATGTAAAGGAGTCATACCTAAAATAAAAACATAGAAAGTCAATCTAATAATAATAATACATAATATATATATTAAATGTATACATTTAAATTCATTTTTTTTATGATAATTATAATATTTTTACCTCCTTTTGTTAAAGCATTTATGTCAGTTCCAGCTTCTAATAATTTTTCCACACATTCTACATGGTTCCATTTGCATGCTGAATGCAATGGGGTCCAATTGTCATTAGTCAGGGCATTTGGATTTGCATGATTTTCTAATAAAAACTAATTAAAAATAATTAAAATTTGAGACCATATTTTAATAATACTTATTTAATATTCTATAATATGAATGAATTTTATTTGTACTAACCTTAACAATTGATAAATGGTCACTGTAACATGCTCTATGTAATGGTGTATAACCATCTTTATCCTGGACATTGACCAAATGACTATGATTTGAAACCAACGATTTGACTAATTCCAGATTACCTTGTTCAGCAGCCCATAAAATCTCCCTTTCTGGGCTAGCTAATTTTCAAATGTATAATTCACAGTAAACATTATTTTTTTGAAATCAATTTGTAGTAGTATTGTGATTTTAAGGTATTCAATAAATAAAAATGTAAGTATTACCTTAAATTTTTTGTTTTGTTATAAATATATCAAAAAATAAATATTTAAGTTTTCAGCTTAAATGTATTCTTTACTATAATTTTTAAGTTCAAGTTTAAAAAAAATTCTTTCAAAAGATTATAAATTATAAGCATTCATAAGTATCTAATAAAAATTGAAAACTCCATAGTATAAACTATTAACTAATTATTTCACTGAAGGCTTAGTGTTTTATTTGATAAGACCCATTGGAATAATAAACATATGGTTAAAAACAAAAAATGTGATTAACGTCGCCTACTGGACTTTATTTTGAATTTATTGAGTATTAATGTGATATAAATGGTGATCCATTGAGGATTTCTTTTTATGCTTAAATTTTGCATTCTCTCAAATTTTGATGTGTATTGTAGTCAAGATTATATTTTCCAATACTTCGATTATTCGTACCATAAAGAAGTATCCTTTGCTCTTGTGGTAATATTGACTTGTTTTTTTCAAGTGGGAATACCATTTTTTTAATACAAATAATTTTCCTGGAATTTTTCATGAACATAGTCGAAATTTGGAGTTGTATTATCAGAATTGTTTAAAGTGTAAAATAAAGTACATTATTGATATTTTTTCATTTTTTTGTTATAGCTTCAAGATCATACCTAAAATATCATTCACATAGTTATATTAAGGTACAAGAAACATTTGATGATTATTAATTATTATAATATATCCATGATAGATATATACATAAAATGCACATTATCGAAGCAGTTGGGAATGGTTATAAATAAATTGAAAATTTTCAACATATAATAACATTATATCAATTAAATTATAATATTCTGTAGGATGAATTAAAGAAATTATACAATAGTTCTGTATAAATAAAGTTAATTACCTCAAATGTATTGGTCCAAATGTTGACTATGTAACATCAAAAATTCTAAAAAAATTAACTGAATAACTATTTGCATAAAATAAATGATGTTCCCATTAGCAAAACAGAAGTTAGGATATACCACATTCATGCCACAGGTCACAAGATATACCTTGAGTGGTACAAAACTTTAAGTATTGGAAAATATAGTCTTATAAGTTGTAGTACACTTACATTTTATAAAAATTAGAATTTGAAAAAAAAAAGTGAGCATCCTTAATAGATCATCCTGTTCATTTAATAATATTTATACCATGAGGATTTGGGTCTTCATCTACATTACATATATCTTCTTCCCAAGCACTTGCTGTATGTGGTAAAGATTTGAAATCTCCGTTCAACAAGCGTTGTTCGTTTTCGAAACGACTGTCTTCATCATCTGACATATTCGGCACTAAAATAAATGGTATATTGAATATAAAACATAAAAAATCTCTGACAAATATTTTAATGTACTATCATAAACAAATTTGATAATGGGTAAACAATTTGATTATTGACACTTAATAATTAATTATATTATAGTTTTAACTTTGAGTTAAGAAATTATTAATACTTACCTAGGTAGCCACACTTTTCTGAGTAATAGGAATACAATTGGTGAACTAAAGTATTTAAAGCTAAAAACTATGGTAAACAAAGAAGTTAGTATCGTACAGAAATGAATTCAAATTTGTTTGTTAAATGCTAATCGCGGAATATTTGTGTTGTCAATAATTGTTATCACTTATCCGGCAATTTAGATCTAAAAACCCGTATTATCATTATAATCTCTTTGAGGAAGGCCGTTTATTTTTAATAGGTTTTTCAAGACAATTTAGTCACTGAACAAAACATATAAGGTTATGTTTATTTTCTAAATAATACAAGATAACTCAGTCTAAGACTTCCTAAAGGATTATTTATATTTTTATAATATTGTTAAACATATATATATATATATACGATTTGAATGTTAATTGAGATTACTCTGTAACTTTGTTCAAATATCAAGTATTCAAATGTGTATTTAACTTTTTAATTTATATTCGTAGTCATGTGCTCAAGTAATTGTTAGAATTATTTTCGTACGCTTACAATACGTTAATAAATTGAAAAAATTAATAGTTTTTGTACTGCAAGAAAATCAAGTGGTAGGAAAGAATGAGTGACTCTTCGAACAGTTCTGAATCTAGGACGAGAAAGAGGATTCAGGAAGCCAAGAGTAAAGCCCGACCAGGTATTGCTCATTTAAAATGGCTATGAGTATTCCTAATAATATTGTAATTATATTTATAATATGTATGATTGTTCACAATTTTAAATACCTACCATTCTAAACCCATCAATTAATATAAATATTTTAAATTCAATTCTATCCATAACATTTTTTATTTATATTTTATATTTTGAGGTAATTATGAATCACGTATTGTGTCTTATATCCTGTAGTAAATACTATTTGTATTTATACACATTGTTGTTCATTTAATAGATATATAATTACAGTTGACCAGAATTTATTGGTTATAGATTTAATTACCATTAAATTACTTGTTTTATGTTAAATGAAAATAAGTTTAAATAAAATAATAACAGTTGAGTTGATCATATATCAATCGATTAATCATACTATTGATTTGCAATAATAATATACTCCCTAAATACAACCCTAAAATATATTGTATTTGTTTAAATTCAAGACATACCCATATAGACGAAATTACCGCTGGACGAAGAACATAAGAAAAAAAGCAATGATAATACTGATAACTCAGTCAGAACTGACAGTGTATTTTATTACATGCTTAGAATAAATACTTAATGTTTGATAATTTACAATTTTTATTCTTTTAGAACTAAGTGATAAATATGCGTGGTATGCTCATGGTTATGCAGAAAATTTTAAGCCATTTACTAAAGTACAAGATAATGTTGAACGAATTAATGTTGATATTGTTAGTCCAAATGAATTCGCAGAAAAATATGAACGACCTTACAAACCAGTTGTGATAAAAGGAATACAAAGTAATTGGAGAGCATCATATAAATGGACATTAGAAGTATATTTTATTATATTTATTTATACTCTATAGTGTTTAATATATAAGAATGAATTAGATTTGTCACTAAACTATTTTTATGTTTTATTAGAGAATAGGAAAAAAATATCGTAACCAAAGATTTAAATGTGGGGAAGACAATCAAGGATACAGTGTTAAAATGAAAATGAAATATTTTGTTCATTACATGAATAATAATAAGGATGATAGTCCTTTATATATATTTGATAGTAGTTTTGGTGATGTAAGTTTCATTTTTTATTCATAATAACTATGTACTTAAACTAATTGTATTACTTTAAATAAAGAGTATAATATTTTATATTTTTCTTCTGTAACAGTTGTGCTATAATGTTCATGGCAATAAAAGTACTTAAAAGAAAAAAAAAGAGTATAATAATTATATAAAAAAGAAAAATTCTTACTTTTAAAATTTGTAATTATGTTAATATGTTAATATGTTAATATGTTTCAAGTGTTATTTATTAAAACATCTTTTTATTTATAATTTATTTATAGCATCATCGTAGAAAAAAATTATTGGATGATTATGATATACCATTATATTTTCAAGATGATCTATT